>VXBL01000728.1:940274-972174 GCA_013400195.1 Aramus guarauna | reverse complement strand
GGGGGGGGGGGGGGGGGGGGGCGCGGCTCCGGGAAGCCGCACCGTTTCCCCCTGCCCCACCTCGAAGGGAAAGGGGGAAGGAAAGCAAGCGCGGCGGCTCGTCCCGGTTACAGCGGGGCAGGGATAGGCGGGTACCTGCCTGGCGCTGCAGCGGGCCGCGGGAGCACGCCGGCGCCTCCCTTCGCCCGCCCCGCCGCGGCTGTCGCTCCGCGTCCCTTTCCGTCCCGGTCTGAAATGGCGGGGGACGGGGAGGGCTGGGGCTGGAGCTGCCGAGGGAGCCGAGCGCCGAGAGGGTGGATGGACGGATGGATGGACGGGCGGGCGCGATCGATGCGCTCCGCGCTCCCCCGCCCCTTGCGGCAGCCCCGGCCCCTCCCTCCTCCTCCTCCTCCACCTCCTCCCGCCGCGCCGCCTCAGCCGCCCGCGGCGGCAGGCGGANNNNGCGGCGGCAGGAGGAGGAGGAGGAGGGAGATTGGGACCGCCCGTCGCGGGCACCGGCGGCTCGGAGGCGGGCGTTTCGCGTCGCAGCGTGAGGGAAAGCCTCGTCGGGAAGCGTGCGCTCGAGGGTAGCGAAGGGAAATAAGTACAATTCCAGCGTTTCCTCGCCATTTCCCCCTCCCCTCAGCGCCCGCGGGGACCCGGCGCGCACCGCCGCAGCTCCTCGGCGCGGGGGACTGAAGGAACGAGGCTGAGCCGCTGCCGTAAGGCTTTCGGCCGCTTCGTTCTGGGGGGAGAGCCTGTGCTGCCCGGCCGGGGCAGGCGCAAGGCAGTGCCTGGCCAAACATAAAAAGCGTTTTAATCCGTAGCCGGTCACGAAAATACCAGCAGAGGCCTTGCGGAACTGCTGCGAAACTTAGGCGCCTGTTAAAGTTGGTCGGCTTGCCCTCCCTGCAAAATGAAACACAAGGCTTTATTATTAGCTACGGGGTGCTCTGTATAAAAGCTAATAAGCGCGGGGTTTTTTTTGGAAGCAAGTTAACAATTGTGTAGTGAAGCCTGTTTTCTTATTAAAAGGCCAAAACCATAATTCCCTGTAATTGAAAAGCTCTAACGTGTGTTTTAATGTAACGTCATTTATATGCCTGTGTCACATCCCAGGCAGTAAGATTTTTTTGAAACGCATCACGAGCTCTCAGACAAAGGTAGCAAACTTACTCCAAATGAAGCTTATTCCGAGGGTGACTCCAGCAATTGGCTCACACAAGGGATTAATTTGGCCAGTTTTGCTTTCCCTCTTTAAATCGGAAGGTCAAAAATAAATACGTTGTGCCTACACATCTGGTGTTCAAGAGTTTTCATTTAAGAGGCTGGAGCTTTGTTCTCCGCGACTGCGTGCGACAACTTCCAGCTTCTTTCATTCTTGGCGTGCATCTGAGGGGCTCTGCTGTTGGGCCATACCCAGCTGAGCATCGAAAGGATTAACCCTCTGGGACTGTGCTGTCTAATTTAGAAAGTATGTTCCTGTGATTAATTCATGTAAATAAGCTGAAGCCCCTGTGGTGGTGTTCAGCACAACTCCCTGATGCTAAGGTGTTAAGGTTTGGGTGAAAAACAAACACATCTTTGAGCTGTTGTGTGAAAAATGGTGTCTCTACAGGCAGAGACTGCAAAAGATGAGACGAGCTTTTCTTCTCTTCTTGAAACAAGTCTTCTGTCACTGAAATCAGTGACAAAAGCCCTATGGACTCCTATGGGAGCTTCCGTAAGGATACTCGTATGCAGTTGGGAGGGTATATATTGTCATGAGCTGTGGAGAAAATGAAATTGGGAAACCCCTTATGGTCCCCATTTCTCTTCTCCCGGTGATTTAGGTGTTAGTAACCTGGTCCTTTTTGTGTTAAATGTTCTTATTAGATTGTTTCCCAACAGCCTCAATAAAAAGATTCAGAAAAATACATATGACGGTGTAACATGAAATCGTCTCACAAATTAGAGTTAAAACTGAGTGATTCAGTTTGCTTATTAAGGAGGCTACCTCACATGAGCGGATGTAAAAACCAAAAGAAAGACCTGTTTTCAAAGAACAAGTAGCCTGGTGGTAAAACCACAAATTTGGGATGTGGGAAACTCACATTCCCATCTGTGGTGCGAAAGAGGCAAAGAAAGGATTTGAATGCAGATGTTCGGTAACGGAGGTAAACACCCTGATCAGCAATTTTATGATAGCCGGATCTCACTTTGGTATTGTGCCCCCCGCTAGGAAAACTATCTGCGTGTTGTGGCTCTTCCTAATGCAGTGGGAAAACGCTTGTGTAACAGGAAAACTTGCCCAGTTCTGCACATAATGCTGGTGTTCCACAAACAGCTTTGATGGTTTGTTCTCATCTACAGGGCTTTATATGGGGAGAAGCTGTTCGTCTTTAAACCCACACAGTCCCAGCTGGGATCAGAAGAGTATCTGAAGAGCAGCTGCCTTTGGTAGAACCTCCACTGTGAAAACTTCAGGTCCCAATGACAGCTTGAATCACTGTATCTCCAGACGATCTCAGCAAAATGTGCAAACAATCATTTTGCATATAGTTGGGAGGGAAAATGAATTGTTGGGATTTTGGAGAAAGCAGAATGCAAAGCTTAGGTTTTTAATTTTTTTTTTTTTGTGCACAGATTTGTCTATAAATGTCTTCTAAAATTGCTGTTTGCTTTAATTAAAATTCGTTTAGAAATATCTTCTTGGGCTTATGTGTAAAGTGGTTTGAAAACATGCTGAAATAAATGAGCTGATCAAAAATATTAAGTGCCAACCCATACACTGCATTGCTGTGAAAGCTGGTGAAAAGTCAGCACAAGCGATGCAAAAACTCCTCGATTCTGCAGAAGTGCCGTTCTTTGAGTTACCAACTTCATTTCAGTGATTGTTTCTTCAGTGCAATTTGCAGAGAATTCTGAACACAGGCAAAGATGCATGTCTTCAAATCCCAAAACACTTCAGTGTGCTAGAGCTAATTGTTAAGGCATATTCATCAAGTCCAAGGCTTCTTCACATTTGCATTAAAATATTCCAGTCCCAGTCTTCTGGATCCTCCGTGGATATGAATCTTTGAGGGCAAATCACCAGTCACAGCTCCTTACTCTGACAAGATGCTTCCCCTATAATATCAAGCACCAGGCCAAGTATCATCCTATCAACCACATATTTACACCACTCAGATTTGCCCAATCCTAAACATTATACACTAAAGTCAATAACATTTTAACTTTGAGAATATATGAGCTTTCACCACCCGTCAGCAGTGTCGAGGTGGGGGGGAGGAAATGTAAAATACAGCTCCAGCCTCCAGATAAATAGCAAGCTTTCCCTATTAACAGAGAGTGTTAGACAAGCTGAGACAAGAGTTAATTTTCCTGTGGCTTTTCCTGGCATTGAACTCTATGCAAAGCAGATGCAAAGCCAATGCAGAGTTACTACAAGAAGATAAGTAAGTGGGTTTGTGCAACTTCAAGTTTGCCTACCATGAATTAGGAATGTAAGTAAAGAGAATTTTTCTGTCACACACAGATAGGCCAGTAGTGATGCATATGTTGTTGGATTAACCACCAATATAGGTTCAGTCCCGGCCATGCATGAGCACACAGTTATACTTTAGTTGGTTTAGCCAGAAGCCACAATACTGGCGTTAATGACGGTTTCATGCTTTTAGGCTACCATTACAGCACTTTGCGCAAGGACAGACACTACCTCATCAGCCTGCGTATGTCAAGTGTTTACATGACAAAGTTTCTGAAGCCGTTTGACCTGGCTGCGGGGGTTTATATGCACCATGTGGTTTGTTTTATGCAGGCACGTTATTTTGCTCTGGTGTGAGATTCCATGTGTCACCCAGGAGCAGCATTTGAGACATTCCTGTCACTTAGGATGTACTGGCCATCAGTTTTTACCTTTTTCTCTTCTCCTCGCAAGAAAATTAAGACTTTTAAGGAAGTCCTGCCAACTTTGTTATGCTGTCATTAAGACCACCTACAGAAGATTTTCAAGTCCTATCTAGACCAGTAAAAATGCCCTTACAAATTTTTGTCTGCTGACACAGCAGGACACAATTATAATCCACAAGACTTTTAACTCACTAACTCTACTCAAGACAGGACCTACAAGACATATATAGGACAGCATACAGTGAACTTAAATGTGTAAATATTTACATCCACAGATAAATATATATATATGCAATTTTAAATATGTGAGTTTATATTAAAATAAAGGCTATAGTTCTCATGGGGTGTTAATTTTTGGGGCCTATCAAATTTCCTGTAGTGAAATGGACCTTCTAGTAATTTTACATGTCTAGATTGAAGTTTAACGTAGATGAACTCACACAGTATATGAACACAGCTTATATGGACTCACACTGAATTTGAACACATTTTGCCTTGTCACTGCAAATCCTTTTCAAATTATCTGATGGACCCCAAGAAATCCATGAACCCTAAACCAAAAATTACCTTTCAAATGCTCAACTAGATAAAGCACAAGTCTAAAGCACACTGCTCCTTTGGTTTCAGTGGCAGCTAGGTTGTCCACTACCCGGTTTAAACACAGAAACAGCACAAGGTCCTGCAAACTTTCCTTCTTTTTTCATATGTAGGTGCTAAGAAAACATGGTTAATGTATTTTTCTGCAATAACATTAGATTTGGCTTGAAAGTAATGTGCGAAGATACACCACATTACTGGTAAATGGTTTGACTTTTGCTTTAATTCATATGCCTCCAACTTTTTGAATATAGTTCTCTGTTAAAAATGGGCTGGGGAGAGAGGAACAGTTCAACTGTGAACTATTCTTTAGAAAACTGGATGCTTTTGCCATCCCACTAATGTCATCTGGCATTAGTTAACATAGCATCTCTCTAATTACATTGTCAGCATAAAGCCACTAAATTAAAATACAAAGAGAATTGTTAAAATTTCCCAATTTAACTTCGGTATTTCTTTTAAAGCATAGTTTTTCAAGTTTTGTGTATACAGGAAATCATCCAAAGCCCACTGAAGTTAATGGGCTTCATTCTGATTAGGCCCAGAAATGGTTGGAAAAATCAGCAGGGTGCCCAAATTGCCTCTCTAAACCAAGCGATTAGATGCCTCATTTCTATTATTGGCACCTGCAGCTCAGCACCCAAAACTAACTGACTGCGCAACACCGCAGATCTAACAGGTCTCTCGAGGGACAGAAGACTACCTTGTGGGGAGAGAAATAGAGCATTAGACACAGTGGAAGTTCACCATCCTGCTGCACCCATGCCTTTAGGGTGCCAAAAAAAAAGCACTAGGAAGAAGGACTTAAGTTAGTAGATCTCTCCTACCTGAAACAGCGTGGAAGAGCAGTGGAGAGGGCTCTACACCATACACTTGCAGTATGACTGGGTCAGCTGCAGCAAAACGTAGTCCTGCAACATGCCAGAGCTCTGCTCCTCCAGTGGAACCTGCAGGAGGTGAACAGAGAATGCTAGCCCCAGCATGACCCACTCCTCGCAAGCAGCTCCCACCTCTCTTCTGCGTGTTTTCCAATTCCCATCATTGTGAGTCGGCATGTCAGGCACAGCACAGTGACTGGCTTCTGCAAATTGCCCCTTAGCGCTAGCTGGTGGGAGAAATGAGGCCTTAAGCAAAACCTTTGGTTCCAGTTAAGTCCACCCTGTTTAAAAGCACCCTGTCCGCGGGTGAGAGAAATCTGCCAGGCTGCATGTGACACTGAACTAAAACGCTGGGTTAACTTTGCCTTTTGGCATGACCTAGAGTTCAGTCCTGCTCTCAGTGCATGGCAGTTCTGCCACTTGCTTATGCCTGGGTTTATGTGTTAGCATTGCCTACATATCTCTTGGTATTATTAAAATCTTCAGGACCTAGCTGATTTCTGGCTCACCAAGAGTTTTATTTCTCTGGAGTTTAGTAAAACTATACATCTTCTTGAGATGATCAGAAACACATGGAAAAAATATTAAAATGGTGCATAAAAAGAAAAAGAATTAAATATTTTCTTTCCAAGACAGCTACTCTTTTGCTGCAGACTTTTTACTTCAGGAAAAAAAAATCAAAATGTTGTCAGCACTTTGGAAACTAACGTCCCTTTTTCCACCCCAACAATCTTTTCCCTCTTTTGCCTAGACCGAGCATGTTCCTACAGCCCAGGACAATGCATGAAGACCTAATGTTTTTCAGAGAAGTAAAAAGTATTCCAGCAGCAGTAGGAGTTCACATTTTTCTTGGACAGGATGCATTTCCCCAGCTCCCCTGGGAACTGGAAGCAGAATCCCAGGGCAGCCCTCCTCACAAACCGCTGTGCTTGGGAGTCAGCTATTTTGGGGATACGAACCAGCCCAGGAGACTCAGCCACTGGTGACACTGGACAATTTGCAGATTAGGGAAGGCTGGAAGTCCCTGATCTCAGTGGTCCACAGACCTCTCAGAGAGCCAAAGTGTTCAGAGCCTGAAAAGCTGAGGCACCTGGGCTTGCAGTCCAGGGAACTGCCTGGCGGGTTTGGCGCCCAAGGTCTTGGCAAGACAAAGGACAAGCAGGCAAGAAGTTTAAGTTGAAATCACCAGTTTCACACAGAAAGTTCTGGTTGGCAAATCCCTGTTTCTCAACTGGGGCCATTGTCTGGATGCAGCCATTTGCCAGCTGAAGATTGGTCAGCACAGGGCTGCGTTAACTCCTGCTGGGATGCCCTGAAGGCAGATGGCAAGGAGCATGCTGGCCTCATCTTGCGTGGCCTCTCATGGAAGATGTGGCGCTGCCCCTTCTATGAAGAAGCATGTTTATCTTGCTGCAGTACCTTTGTGATCTGGCAATGATTTTCACTCACTGCACTCCTACAGGCTAGAATACAACCCATGGAATGGTATTTTTGGCCCATGCAAATGATGCAGGACTTGACTCCCTGTGCCCTGTGACTTCTGCATTCATGCACACCACTGCCAAAATCTGTGTTGGTCAGGGTGCATTTACAAGGCCACTAAATTAAAGTGGTGAGATTTTACACAGGAAGAAGGGCAAGCATACACCCATGTTCCCTCATGGGGCACTTAAACCACATCTGATCTCTGAGAAAATCAAGCTTGAATATATCAAATTTTGTGCTCACACCTCTTGTTTACATACTGCATTAAGTTAGATGGTAAACAGCCTGGGACAACCCCTGTGTCCAGACCCTCCACCAGCATAAAGGAATATAGTGTGGTGGAATGATACCAGTATACCCCACTGCAGCCAGTTCCAGGCTTCCCAAGGCTGTAAGTGAAACAGGTTTGCAACTCAAATGATACGGTGGCCAGAGGCAGAGAGGGCCTTGCCACTTCTGCGGTGGGAGACAAGGATGCGTAACAGAGACAAAACCTCTGGCGAGCTGAACTGTCCGTTCCCATCGCTGCCAAGGCACCAGGAGGCATGGGACAGTGGTTACTGCTGGGTACAGCCAGCCCCAACCATATTAGTCATCTTTATCCCAGATAATCAAGCTCTTCCTTGGCACAGCAGCTTCCACAAGCTGTCACAACCGTGGGCAAAAAAGACAGTGGGGCCACACTTGTTCCTGCTTCTTCCCTTGCTGTCCTGATCTGCTGTCCTTACTCTACATCTACAGCCAGACCAGATAAATTATGTATGTTAATACATGTATTTTATAGCAACCTGCAAATTCTTTGATCTCAGTTTAGGCCTTTGGTTGTTATTACAAGCAATAATAAATAAATAAACACAGGAAGAAGTAATACGTATCTGCAGCAGTGGCAGTTTGGTTACCTGCTTCTTCACACATAGACACTCTCCAGTGCTAGAATTTCATTTTAAGAAAAGGTCAATGAACTCAAGATCACAGGTCCTACTTTGCTGCACTGTAATTCAGTTTTCATCCCGTTTCATTTCAGGAGATTCCACTGTACATTACACTCAGAATTATTCAGGAATGGCTGCATTTACTCCAGACTTGAATTAGAACAAGTTACAGTAAAATCTGTCTAATGGTGATTAATAAGTCCAATAGCAGTGTACAGCCCTACGAAATGCACCTAGAAGCACTGCAAGAATGTGAATATGGTGGGAAGCAGTGCTGAGGTGTAACACGTACACTCAGAGATGGATCTAAAAATAAAAGAAACTTCTGTTTAATCACAACAGCGGGATTTTTAGGATTGCTTGCTCTTGCAGAGGCAGTAATTACAACAGTGGGATTTTTAGGATTGCTTGCTCTTGCAGAGGCAGTTAAATAGATCCTGACATAGAGTACCAAGGAAGGAAATGTATGTGTTTATTTTGGAGTGTTTGGATCATTGGATAGAAAGCTTATAGGAAAATGGAAAACATGCAGCAGTAATTTATTTCTAAAGGGAAGGGGGAGAAAAGTCAAGGAAATTCCCTTACAGTCTGCTTGCAGCCAGGTTTTCAGCTGGTGTAAATCCATAGGCTAGGTTAAAACTTTTGGAACTAGCTCATGTCCTGTATCAATAGAAAGCAAAACAGCAATGTTGATTTACATTAGCTGGTGATTTGAGGCCGTAAGAAGAGTCAGCATTACCAGGCTCCTGCATCAGGATAAGACCAGGGCTTTGTCCTAGGATCAGATCCAGCTCTCATCTGTAGCGGAGCTGTGCAGCCAGGTAGCAGCCCCTGTCCCTTGTTATGTGTCAATGAACGTCAGCCTCTTCCTCTCTTTCCAGCACTCTGGTAAGTCCCTCCCTGAACACATTGAACTAAAATTTGAGCTTTGCAACAATGATTCCCATTTGCTTGTCCTTAGGTCCCAACTCTCAACAGCTTTGCAGACCGAAAGTGTATTCTTCCTGACCTCCTCAATATGTTTGCATTATCAGCTGTTACATTTTTTATTACACTTCATTGAATTTGACGCATCAAGACTTTTACGCAGCTTGCCCCTGCTCTCTAGGAATTTCACAAATAAATCACTGACATGCACTGCAAACTGTCAAAGAGTTGCTGACATACTCTACAGTAGAAAGGCACTGGATAACCTTTTGCACTAGAATGCTATTTTTAAGTGCTTTAATAAAGAACACTATTGTATTTGAAAATATATGGCTATGGTGAAAGGAGTTAATGGTTTGCACATGATGTATCACACCCAAGATAAAATTCTTCACAGAAATGTTTAAAATCCCAAGCAGTAACCACGCACACAAAATTGTTAAGTTTACACTGTGGGTTGAAGCTCTCCTCTTTGTCTGAGCATTTAGACCTTTCTGAGCATCCTTTGTGTAATGGAGCACAGATATAAAAGCCAGGCTCAATGATCCAGACACTTTTCCACACCACGGGGTCAGAGCCTTGGGCAAAGGTTTCCCCCATTCAAAGCCAGGGACTGAGGAGAGAAAGGGGTGCTGGATGCGTCTGAACAGCTGCCTATGGGTTTTGTGAGCACCCTGAAAGAAGGGATACCAAAGCATCTGTTTCTTGGGACAAGGCTGTGGTGTTTCTGCAAAGGGGAATTGACTATGCGCTGTTTATAACTATCCTGGTGGTAATCAGCAAGTGTCTGTATGTTCTTTAAATAGACACATTAGCCTAAGGAAATACCCAAGTCAGCACCTCTGTATCCTGCTCTTACAGAGGAAACCTGACCTGCAAGGCGTCAAACTTTGCTGCTGCTTGGCGAAGGGGCAGAAATATTTTAGCTAAGGCCTGACTGCTGCTTGCTTTTCTTGGAGAGGTAGCCCCATCACGCCTGGTTCAGCTCTCACGTATGTCATTTTTACTCTGGGGTGACTCCAGTTACTTAGATGAGTTGCTCCATAATTACACAAGTGGCAATGAGAAAAGAACCAAGCCTCAAGGAACTGCTTCCTAAGTAAAGCAAGAAGGACATGATCGAGTAATTGATTAGTTTATAGATTCCTCATTTATTCTCGCTAATTGCTGTTAAATATGGAAATATATATTTCCAAATATTTGTCTCAGGAAATTACTGCTCTTTTATCTGATACTCAAGTCTTACTGTATGAATCATTTAAAACTAGACAAGGCAAACCACCAGAGAGTGTGTTAAGCAAAATGAGGATAGAGTTGCAGTTGATCAGAAGAACAGACAAGATAGCCTTCCTCCTTTCTCAGTGCCTACAGAAGAAAGTTCTGTACTATCCTTTTTTAAATTGACATGGTGCTTGGGACAGTAATTCTAAAAAGAGCTCCACTGAAATACTTCTCTCTAAAGAGGTCTTCATAACCAGGTGACATCTGGAAAAATGTGACTTCCAAAATATTCTTTAAGTACCCATTTAGAATAGAGAAGGGAAAAAAAAGTCACTGAAAAGGTGTTGTGAACTATAGCATTACACACATCCATTAAGCTGCATTTTGCTATCAGTGCAGTCAGAAATTTTGCAATTATAAACAAGAAACAGAAGACAGAGATTAACGTGCTAGATTTTTTACACAGTATTTCACATCAGAATTTGGTTGTATAAGCTAAAGGGAGGATATTGAAGTCAATGAACCTACCATAAGTGAGACCAGAACTAACTGTAGTCATATACTGTTAAAACTTCATTAACATCAGAATGAGTGGGGAAAATGAAATTTTTCTAATATATTTCCTTTATTACTTGTCAGATTTTGATCAGCCTTTCCTGAAAAATATATCATTTCTAGAAATACGTATTTTGGAGGAAATGCAATAAATAAACCAATTTAGTTTTGCAGGAGATGTACTGAGGATGCACACACTTAAAGTTTTCATAAAACTTAGTCTAGGGGAATCAGCTTTACAAACATAGGATTCAGCTTGTCAACCATTAACAATTCCTTACAATGTCTTCCTGCCATACAGCCCATCTCTATCCCAAATTTGCCCTTTGAATTGTTGGTACACATTCTCACTTTTCAAAGACATCTGAATAACTCCATGTGAACAGCTGCCATCTCACTTAATTCGTGTCAGAGAGAACTTCTCTTTCTAGAACAGCTCCTTGCCAGTGGACCTTCCTTGAACAGGCAGAAGGATGAAAAGTGTTGCAGTTAAGGAAGAAACATGAGTGACTGGGTTTGTTGCCCTGTCAACTCTTCAATTGCTGCGTTCACACTCACATTCGGCTTGAGATTGAGCATGACTGAGCTGTGGCCAAGTCATACTTCTGGCCATGTCTTAAGTCCGTCCAGATGGCAGGCATCCCTGCTCCTCACAGAGGCAAGATCTTAACTTCAGTGACAGGCCAGTGCTTCTGACTCACACAGCTCCCGCTGAGTACAGCAGCCATGGGGAGGTGTAGAGACAACAGCGTGTGCCAGGGACAGGAGCGGTGAGATCCAGGGGACAATACCTGACAAAGTAACCTTCTTCCAGTCTGTGCCTTGCCTCTGAGGGAAGGCTGAACCTAGACCTTTCCAGGAGTGGGGAGCAGCAGGGCACTTCCCTGTGGGGCACTGCCGGTCCTGCGGGAACTTGGTACCAGCAGTGGTGCTGATGGGCAACTCGGGTCCTGGCTGTGGCAGCACCATTTCTGTGGCACTCTACGCGTGTGAGTCTTTGTGGACAGGGAGTGGCTACACACATTCACAGATCAGCCTGAAAGGGACAATCATGACTCATTTATGCTCTCTGTTCCCAGCAGGTCCTGCGTGTGGGTTAGTGGCCCTCTGTAATCAGTAATCCTGTAAGCCATTGACAGGCATGAGCAATATGACTGCCGTGGTTTGAACTCTCTGCATTCACAGATGGTGGCCAGTCTGACCCCTCATACAGCACAGAACAAAGCTCGCCCAGGCATTTCTGCAGCAAGCTCTGAGCTTGTCTGTGAGGTTTTACATGTCTGTAAAGGAGTTGCCTAGTAATGCTACTAAATCTTTCTTCATACCGTGGACTGATTTAAGCTTTGCAGTATAAAGGGATAAAGCTGCTGAGGC
The DNA here is from genome assembly GCA_013400195.1 of Aramus guarauna. Taxonomy (NCBI): domain Eukaryota; kingdom Metazoa; phylum Chordata; class Aves; order Gruiformes; family Aramidae; genus Aramus; species Aramus guarauna. Next base: position 960,335 of record VXBL01000728.1, on the reverse strand, counting down.
AAATACATCTCTGTAGGAGTTATATTTCTTATGTTCTTTCCCCCAGCACGCTTGCCAGAGAGGGTTTACATGCCACCACTGCCGCCAATGCAAGGAACAGGTCTTAGAGAGGAGAGAAATCTGCTTCACCAGGGGGCATGGATGGGCCAAGGGGAAGAGTGAAAGCCTGTTAATGTGAAAGGCAAGGATACCAATAGATCAGTGGAAGCGTATGAGCTGACAGGTATATTTTCTTTCAAGAAGACAAAGAAACACAGAAGCATAGCTCTGCTTTTGGTGAAGAACAATTCTTCACATACAAGGAATGTCACTTACTGACTTTTGAAGAATTCCTCTAAAATTCCTATCAAGCATCACTGCTGGTAAAGCCTATAAATCTGTTTGAGACCCAGGAAAGGACAATGAAATAGGACTACAAGATGTCATTGTACAAATGGTGTAGTTCACCAAAAATAAGACCCTGGAGACTTACCCCTGTCCTCACCCTACAATTATGGGGAGGGAGGGACCATGAAACACAGCGTTTAGGACACCATGGAATATATTTGGCATCCAGGCAGTTCTCAGAGCACCTTGACATACATAATTAGTGAGGATGCTGGTGTTTATTTAGGGCTTGTGGTTGTAAAAAATAGAACAAAGAGATTTTTGGGGAGTGGGCAATAATCAAGGCAGTAAAATAATTTCTCTCCTCCCTTTGCTTTTCCTTTCAGAATTTCTATCATAGAAACAAATCGAACCCCACCCCTATGCACTTAGTTCACTTAACTCAGGCTTTCTTGACAGCTAACACATGCTACGCAAGATTACTTTCCTACATTCCCTTCTGCTTTCTACCCTTCCATTTCATTCTTGCTGTATCATCTTAAAGCTAGAAGATCTTACAATTTCAAACAGTTTTTGAGAGCCTATAGTCAGACTGACAGAAGGCAGCAGGGAATGAGCTTAGTTTGCTATTTTTCTCAATAGCTCTCTTTGAGATGAAAATTCCTCCTTGCCACATACAGTCCTAAATGAAAGAGTAATTTCTGACTTGCTTTCACAAGCCTTTTGATTTTCTTCTTTAGTCTGCACACGTCTCACAGGTATTTCTCCAGCCCCTGCTCCTTATGGACCAGTATCATCTTACATCACTCTCACATTTTTATCAAAGCTTTCCTTTTAACAGAGAGATGCTCCTTAGAAAAAGTTCAAATCTAAGCTTTGAGAGAGAAATCAGCCTGGTATTTAATTTTTCTATGATGCTTAAGTCAATATTTTTCTGGGATGTTTTGGGTTTGGTTTTTTGGGGGGTTTTTTGTTTGGTTTTTGGGGTGGTGTTTTTTTTTTTTTTTTTGGGTTTTGTTTTTTTTTTTTTTTAATTTGGAAGAAAACTTGGTTGGGTTAAAATTAACATTACTTTTTGAAAATATAAACCCAAATTAGCACCTGAAATTTGTAGCTTATGCCCATCCATTCCTCTAAATATTCATTAGTAAAATACTCGCTTACTAAAGGCAGAGAAAGAATTAGCATCATCTGACATTACAGTCAGAAATAAAGGTTGTGTATATATATGTGATCAAACAGTACAATTAGAGTGCATTACAGAAATCTATTTCAGCTGACTTTAATCCTATTCAGCTCTGCAGTGTCTTTGTTTCAAGGAGAAACAGATAAAGGCTGGCTAGGTGAGTAATAAACTTATATCATATACATTAACATACAGTAATCAGATAGTAAAATCTTATTCAAAAAGCCTATTGTGCAAGACACTGCACAAAGACAAACATAGTTCCTGCCTGGCAACTCAGTAAAGGCAAAAGGGAGAATGAATCCATTTTAAAAGAAGTAGATCTTAACATGAAGCACAGTAAAGTCAGTGCTAGGCTTTCCATTGACTTCCCTTGATGTCAGTTCACATATATTCATATGCACATGTGTGCACACATATGCACAGAAATTTGTTCCACCTATGTTTATAGATACATACATTTTACTTAGATGCAAGTCTTAGAGTGACACTATATGTGCACAGCAGTGTACATGATCATGCCGAAAAAAAGAATGCAGGCTCCACTTGACAAAGAAATCAATACCTACTTTGTTTAATTGCTGCCACTCTCCTGAAATGCATTTGTCTTAACAGTTGTGCTACGGCAGAAGCAGGTAGTGAGGGAAGATCTATTTTGAACAGAAGTAGAGAATTAGATTGTAGAAATAAGATATTTTTGTTGAGAATAACAAGCACGTATTTTCATTCAAACAAGCTGTTCTATGAAAAGGAGAAGGAATTTTACTATCTGAATTTTCTGTTTTTTAGTGTAAGCTGAGGTACTCAACTCCTACACTGAACGCATGAGCTACAAAGGTTAAACCTACCAAAGCAGAGTTTTAGCAATGAGGGGGCAGGGTAAGAATGTATCTTTTCTTTAGCAGCTTTTCAAGAACTAGTTCTCACAAATTTTTGAAATATTTTGTGTGGCATTTAATGAAGTCACATCAAGACTGCCTCCTCAGCCCTTAAGAGATGCTATTGTCTTTTTCAAGCATGCTTTTTCGAGGCATATTCCTTCACTGGTAAACTTGCGATAAAAACAGGCATGATAAACAGAGGAAACTTTGGATAAGTTAAACATACCATTTTTGTGGCAAACAAGTAACTCAGAAGCTTGAGGAAAGAAGCCAGTGTTACAAAGTCTAATGCATGAAGGACAATTTTCAAAGGTATGCTCAATGAAGTTGGGTGTCTAGCCCATACACAAAGACTGACCAAAACCTGTGCTAAGGGCTTGTGTCAATGAGAACTTCCAGACACAGAATTTTATGCTTAGATTTGCTTTTAGTCATGAACGCTTACTCCCTATGTGCCCTTTAGCCCATTATGTAGGAGGCTGGCTCCTACATAAAATCACTGTACCTTTTACCTAAATCCTACTTCCTAGCCTATTCCTAGCCTTTCCTAGCCTAGCAGGAGTAATGATAGTCTCAAAATCCTGTCTAAACTTCAGCAAATAAATGCACTCTGCCTACCTAGCTTTCCTACCTAGTTTCAGTTAGAGAAAACTATGCTGCAGGTTCTATACTGCTGTGTTTTACAAATTTTGTGCAATGTAAACGTACTGAGTCTTTGTTAAAATGTACTCTACTTCAGACACAGCCATGCATAGTGTATATTGATGGCTCTGAAATCTCTTTGTGTGAAGGAATTTCTATAAGTGATGTATAAATCTATTTTTGTTCACTTAAAGGCATTTGTTTTTGTGGTTTATTGTCTCAGACTAATGTAAGGGGTTATGCCACTGTTGTGTGTTTACAAATTGGGGTGTCAATAAATAACAATTAAACTGTTTATACTTTAACTTTCAAATTTTATATTCTGCTGGCACTGAGAAAGTATAACTTGAAGGTTGAATTCACAACTGAGTTGTCACTATAAAGGAAGGATGCACATGGCTAAGTACTGGGTTTATAACATCTTGCTTGCAGATATTTCCTCTTGCAAACTCTAATGGGAGATGAGGGAAGATCCATGTTTCAGTTTATCTGAACCACCAAAGTTTACAGAGAAGGAAAAGAGTGGGTGGGAGAAGAGGAAAAGGGAGGGGAGGCTGGAGAAAAGAAAAATAAAATTCAGCTGTTGTCTATCTATGTTTTAAATACAGGATCCTATGATCTGCTGATATGTAATTCATACCAGCAATTTCACACCTTGAAAATATTTTGCACAGACTGATGATGTTATGGATATTTTCCCTCCACCTCCTTTAATAAACAGTGCCATCGGATGATTTTCCTCTCTTAGCCTGAGTCATTTCCTCTTCCGTTGCTTCAAGCTCTTTTAGCCTACAACTGACACTAACCACCTCTCCACCATGGCAGTCCTTCAAGTCTCTGTCCTAGCTTGCAAGAATTAGGTGTTACTGTTTGAGGAAGCTGTTGTGACACTTGCCAGTTATTGTGGTTTAAGTGCCCGCGTGGACACTCTTACTCTGTACTAAAAGTGCCTTTTTTGTGGTTTAACTTGATCCATTTCCAAAGTAGCCTATGCTAAGGCCACATCTACATAGCAAAATAGCTCGTAATAGCTTGTATTCCTCACTACATCCTATGTGGAGTTGGTTATTCCCACCCTAATTACTCTGGAATTGCTTACTTCAATCTTGGGTAGTTTTACATGAAAAATCTATTTTGTCTCTATGGTCTCTTTTATGCTACTAACTGCCAGCAACTTTATCCAGTTATGTAAAATGTGATCTTCCCTGTTTTCCCTTTTTCACAAACATTTTGGAATGCCCTCAACAAGTGATATTTTATAGACATTATTGTAATACCACAGATAAACCACAGCTTTTTAGCAAAATTAATGCCAATGAGATGTTGCCATAGAAATACTTAAAATATAAACAGCTTTAATCTGCAGCCATTGTGATGGGGAAAAAAATTACAAGTACTTACAGTTTTTACAACTCCAAAAAGCTGCTTCATACCAACAAACAAGGCTCTTGAAGAGAGATACCACAGATCCAGTTTTTCCTCTGATGTGCCCTTTTCTTCTCCCAGTGTCCCATGTGGGCACACTCGTAGGAAGTGCAAGCTGAGCCAAGTTTTCTGCAGTTCCCACAAGAGCAAGTCCATGGTTTTGGCATTTATGGCTGAGCCTGGCAGGCAGTAGTATGACAGCAGCAGGTAGCAGGCAAGAAGAGCCAACGTGTGAGGCAATAGTGTTTCAGCAGGCAGAGCTGGAGGAGCCAAGAAGACAGGCAGTGCGTTATTAGTGAGAGGTTGGAGCTTCTGGAGCATATTCCGAGGAAAGGCTTTGTGCTTAGGAAGGAGTGGAGTGTACTGGTGGGAGAAGGGCTTTGGAGGAAGGACAGTCCTGGCAGGAGGGAGGGGGAACTGGGGAACTGGAAGGGCTGAAGAGCTCTGTAGTGGTAGAGGAGGGGTAGACCTCTTTGTGGCAGGCGGTGTTAGGCAACCAAAACACAAGTATTGGCCGATGGGAGCTCTGGCTGGGAAGAGCAGGAGGGCTCTGAGACAAGATGGGTGGGCAGCTGGGATGCCCAGGGCTCAGGCAAAGTTGGATTTGCCTGGGACGCACCCCTTCCCAGGCATTCCCAGTTACACCTGGGGTCTAATGGAGGGTGACTAGGGTTACTTAATGCTACTACCCTATCAATTGCCTTTACCTTCCTCATCCTCATTTTTACTGTTAGAAACACGATGGCTCAGTTCAAAACTCTGTTTACTGCTGGTGGAGCCTCTTTGAACTTTGAGGACCTCAGCAACTGACTTGAAAGGACTTGCTGCAGCAGGCTCTAGGGAGTGGTTCAGAGGTGCTGGGCCTCCCCAAGAGCTGTGTGAGCCTTGTATCCATGCACAAAGCTACTTGTTAATGACTCTATTAATTTTTTAATTCAGAGTTGAACATGAGCTAGACTGGGACACGGAGCATAAGAGGTACTGTAAAGATAGCTTTATGTGCTGGAAAACCACCATAATCCAAGGAGTTTCAGACTGTGTTACACAGCCAGGATGACCCCAAGGAGAACATCAAAACAGTGATGTGTGTTCTCACCAGGAGTCTCACAGACCTAGAGAGTGAAATCTTTGTCCCACAGGGCTGGAATTTTATTTGCAGAAATGCAACTAAATGGACTCCTGAGCAACAAGTTAAATGTTAATGCTGCTGCTGCTGCTGCAATTGCTCATGAGTCCACTTACCACAGTATTTGGAAACATTGTAAGGTAGTTTATTCATTTAGAGCATGGAAGACCTTTGGAGAAAGAACTGAAGGATAAGTTGCTTTGAGTTGTTTTTATGTTAGAGAGCTTTATCTTTTAACAACATATTTAGTTATGACATAGAGTTATGACATATTTTAGAGTTATGACATATTTTTAGAAAGCATTTATCTATATTCCTAGCTTTTACAGACAGCCTTCACAAGAGTTAGGAGGGAAAAGGGAGAATAACAGACATTTCATCCTGAAACATAAAGGAATCATGTGGATCTTGGCTTAGAGATGTTCAAGTTAATTTCTACTTAGGTGATAAATCTATTTTTCATGGACTTGGCTATAAAAGCATACTTGAAGACTTGAATCTTGGCAGTCAAAGCTTTCAGGTCAGGAGAATATTTTTAGCAATATTTTATTAAAAAAAAAAAAAGGAAAAACACGGAAGGTTGATTTTAAGTTTAGAAAGTTAAAGAGAGATTTTAAAAAAGCATGGGTTGGGTCACATTTTGACACCCATGTTTGGGTTTTTTCCCTTAAACGAGAGCAACAAAATCCCCATCCAACCTGCTTCCAACCTGACAGATAATAAAAGATATTTCAGATTTATCCTTTTAAAATTGCCCTCAGGCCTGTTTCATATTCAAGAGTAAATAATCCATCTCAGCTAATAATCCTTAAAAATGGAAATCAAGGCGCTGTTGTGAATTTTAATGGTTATGTTCAGCTCATTACAAGTCATCATAACTCCAAATTAGATGGAGTTAGAACTACATCAGTTAGCACTCACTGAAGATATGGATAATGAACATAGACTACACTACCTCCCTTAAACCACATGATTAATTGTGGTGGCGTGCTTCCCCTCAACACACCTTAAGCCATAACCACCAGTGGAGGTCATGAGGGCTGCATGCAGCTTACACTGGACTCTGGGGGATGGATGGCAACATGGTAGCCAAAGGCCATCTGGAACAGTGACCCAGACTTCTTGCTGGTATGCAAATATGACTATAAGTCAATCATCTTACTCTATAAATAGTGGACAGCCCATTGAGCTCTCTTGCATGGCAGCAGGCTGCATGCCAGGATCTCTCCTTGAGTAGCGACAGCTCTCATGGTTACTCCTCAAGGTTGAGAGATTTCTTGCCACAACAGATTCTCGGTAAATGACTAACAGTATGCTCAACTTTGAAATCTTAGCTAAGTGATATAAAGGATTGATTGTGCATATTGAATCCTTTAGATATAAACCACTGATCAAGTCTGGGACTAGGATTGGATCCAGCCACACCTAGACTCCTCTCTGAGAAGGAGTTTAGAAAGCAAGGGGGTCCTTTCTGAACCTCGTGATTCAGCAAGAGGGTCTCCCTGACAGTTTTGTCTGACTCTATGCAGTAAATAATCAAGTGTATCTTACCATCAAATCTTGTTAAACCACCATCACATTTACCATTGAACTTTGTTAGCTCAATGGTTTATAAAGTATACTGTTGCTTCTGTCTTATACGAGTGAAGTGCATGACTCCATACACAACCCTAATTCAGAAATACTAAGGCAGTAAAGTAATTAAAGCATTAGAAGAAATGAAGAACCAATGACAGGACACCAATCAGCTCAGCATGCCACGTACTAAAAGCATTAGGGCAATTTTAGTCAAGCATACTGGGGCAAACACTTCGCCACAAAATCTTTGGTTTTACAGTTTCACTCAACCTCAAAATTACAGAGGGGCTGAGTCAACCCTGCCAAGATTTGAATTAGTGGTTCCAAGGACACTAGGAGCTAAGCCACTGGTAGAGCTAAGCCACTGGTATAGCTAAGCAGTGGGGCAGAAAAGGTGTGGAGCAGGCAGAGCAAACAGCAAGGTCCATTTCTGGTCTTTAACTTACACCTTCTTGTTTGCTTCTGCTGCACAATCTCCCTTCTGTGATTTAGACTGCCTTTAACATCACGGGTCAAATTCGGCTCTGGCTGCTAGTGCTTACCTCTTTGTGTTGTACTAGCAAGGCAAAGGGCTGTTCTAAAAGAGTAGCCGGTGTTTTCTTGACACTAAGAGAAATCCAGATTTGGTATAAACATGGTTCATGTCACCTGCTTTCAACCCAGACTGAGAAACTCTTTAGGGCACCGACTGGGCCAGACCTAAGGCATCCCCTGCAACAGAACTACCCATATGAGACCAATTTTTAGGAAGCTATGGGATTAAATACCCTGGAGCCAAACTGATCCTTGCCCTGCAAAGTTTTAAGAGAACAGAAAGATGACTTTGACAGATTTAACTCTCACCACAGATTCTGCATTCAGTTCAGTTTATTTGGGCCTGAAGATCTAGCTCTTCTAAGGCGATCAAATCAGCATTTAAGAGCATTTCTTACCCCCTCAGGCACTCCAAAGGAGGCCTTTATCTTCAGGTGTTTTATATCCAGCAGTGACTTTCATAGGCCAAATTACTGTCTTAGTCTCTGTCCCTCCACTCCTGCTCCTTCCACCCTCATCATCCCTTGCCTTCCCCTCCCTGCTTCCTTCCTCCTGTGGCTGGGTTCCCCCCTCTGTGCTGTACACACCCTACTAATGGTTTCTGCACATCAGCCCTTCCAAGCCCACATCCTTCATACAGCGTGTCACATCACACACCTCCCATTCAGAACAACAGGCCTTTTCTTCAAGCTTCTGTCCAGTGAAACAGCTTGGTCCGTACATGTAGCCACAGCCCAAAATAGAATAGAGTAAGGAGGGAGACAACTGGGCAAGGTTTGGACTACATTTTAATGGGCTGGGTTTCATGCACAACAAAGCTGTAGGACAGCAGATGTGATATTTGCAGCCTGTTTACAATTAGCAAGGTATCTATGCTCAAGGAGGTTGATACACGTATTCACTTAAAGCAGAAGGTACAGTTCTGCTAACTTTATTTAGATGGAGAATATCACCACTTAGCTATTCCAGCAAGCCTTTGAGCTGCTGCTGGAGTTCTTTCAGCTTGAGTCTAGGTATTATATAGTCCCCCTAGCTGTAGTATTGGAGCACCTCCCAAGTATTTAAAAATAGAAGTCACAGTAACAATCTCCCTTTCTTACTTGGCAGCTAGAAGGAGAAATACTTGGCGTAACTTATACATTTGTTTGCATATTCGTGGATAGGATCAAGTTGTTTGTTGATGTGTATATGGGAAGAATTAAATTTCTCTCGGTAAGTTGAAAAGATTTTAGCACAAAAAACAATGACTTCAGTGGCAGTTTTCCACGTATGCATATCGCAGCTCAATGAGCTGCCTTGTGTCCCCTTGGATTCCCCAGGTTTTGCCCAGAGGGCAAAGGTGTGGTCAAGGCCACAATCTGGAGCGTGTTGTTCTTGGTAATTAGCTACTGAGGTCTCCACAACATGAAGAACTTTCTGTCCTCTCATCTCTGCTTCTGGGGAAAGCACACCACAGCTGCTGAAACACTTCTATGCTCTGGAAAGCCTTTTAAAACACCTGAGCAACCTACCCATGTGGCACAAACACCAATTGCTTATTTGTAGAGGTCTCTCTTTAATAGAATGTCCTTCACCCCACACCCTTTGTCAACCAGAGTGGCTGACTGCCATGGGATGTAGTTTCTATCAAGAGCTCGATGTATGGATCCCAGATGTGAGTGTGCATGAAGTATGGTCATCAGTTCACACATCTATACATTTAGGGAGGACACACCTCAGACTGAGGTCAGCACATTGCTGAGAAAGGCAGAGAGCAGTTTAAATCTTCCTGGGTTATCAGGGATCAAGCCCAGAAGGTGACTGAGCCTGGCTAATCAATGGGAAATGATGAAATTGCTCTCTGATCAATATTTGGAGGGGAGGGAGAGGGTAGAAGTGGAAGAATTCAGTCCAGTTGCCTGCCTTAAATATAAATTGGAGGTAAATATAAGGTACATAAATAAATGCAGGGAGAAATATGAAAGCTAGAATACCTTCCCAGACTGAGATTTTCCTATCTGAACACAATCTAAAGACAGAGGATGTACCCTAGAACTGAATGTCTGAATGTATTTATTAGGAAGTTTCTAGAGCTTGTCAGCTAGATGTAGGGAAGGAACAAAGAGCAAGGGGCTTTTGCTCTCTGGATGTGTTCTTGAAGAGAGTAGATAACCTTAGATTTCTTTGCTTCCAGTCCCGTTTAGGCAAGGTGCATTGTTTCTTACTGCTCTCTTGTTATTAACTAATTTCTTAGCATAGATATTAAATTGAACATATACTCCCAAGCATTCTTTTGCTTCTCGAAGCTTCAGATTTTTTGGTGAAGTGTCCTCGGAACAATTAAAACCTTTGGCAAAAGGAGCTTCTGTAAGTAATACTCATTATGGACTCAGAGGCCTGAAACCAGCCAAATCTGCTCCTTCTCACTGGGAGAATTAATGCAGGTAACGTGGAGCCATCACCCAGCCTTTTGACAGATGCAAGGTATCACCCTGACAGGAGTCTTCCTTGTAACAAAGTCCTCTACAGACACAGATGGTGCGACAAGTGAGCTGCTCCTGAGATGCTGGATACTAATTTGCCTCTGTTGCAACGTGTCCTACTCGGCCTGTCTGGCTCCTTGTCCCTGTTCCCGCAGTTCCACTCACCTTCCCAGCTCTCGCTTCTGGGGCTTCCTGGTGGGTGTCTGCTTTTCCCACACCTGACTTAGCCTAGCTGAAGCCTACCACATTGCCTGCTTTGATTTCAGTCCCTCTTGCCACACAACCAGAAAGGTAAGCTAAAGATGCTTTTGTCTATCCCAAATCGTGGCTGACCAACCAGGGATAAACGCGACCGAACGGCCTCTGTATGGTCACATGCAATTAGCAACACTCTGAGTTCATTATGGCTTTTCCTCACACCATCAATGCCTCTCTGACTGAAGAGCTTCCTAAATTTTTCAGAGTCTGGTTTATTGACTCCACACATATTCCAACACAGTACATCATGATTTGTCTAGCTGGTCTTACAGGAAGCTAATCACTTCTCCAGGCACCCCTGGAAATCATCTTGTCCAACCCTCTGCTCAAAGTAGGGTCACCTAGAGCAAGTTGCTCAGGACCATGCCCAGTTGGGATTTGAATATCTCCAAGGACAGAGACTCTACAACCTCTCTGGGCAACCTGTTCCAGTGTTTGATCACCCTTACAGTAAAAAAGCTTTTTCTTATGCTTAAGGTGGATTTTCTTGTATGTCAGTTTGTGCTCATTGCCTCTTGTTCTGTCACTGGCCACCACTAGGAAAAGCCTGGCTCCGTTTTCTTTATATCCTCTTGCCAGTTATCTATACCCATTGATAAAATCCACCAAGCCTCCTCAAACCAACACTCTCAGCCTCTTCTTGTATAACAGATATTCCATTCCCTTAATCATCTTAGTGGCCCTTTGCTGGACTCATTCTAGTATTTTCATGTCTTACTTATGCTGCAGATCCCAGAACTGGACCCAGCATTCCAGATGTGTCTCACCAGTGCTGCACAGAGAGGAAGGATCACCTCCTTCAACCTGCTGGTAACGCTCTTCCTAATGCACCCAGGGAGGCTTTTGCCTTCTTTGTCCCTAGGACATATACTGGCTAATAGCCAACTTGTCCACCAGCCCCAAGTCCTTTTTTGCAAAGCCACTTTCCAGCTGGTTGGCCCCCAACCTGTAACTGCTGCACGGGGTTATTCCTCCCCAATTACAATACTCTTTGTGAAACGTGGGAGGTGCAAGATGGTATCTTCTACTCCCTGAGAAACCAAAACAAGTGCCTCTTAGGGTAAGCAGAAGCAAACCTTTCTCTGCCAAAGGTTTCCTCTGTGACTGTGCCTCACCTCCCTGGAAAAACGCTTTTTGAAACTGTATTTTCTGCTAGCAAAGGTGTACACCCAAAATAAACAGGAAAAACAAAACTACTGTAATTTTGCCTTTCTGTCACCAAAACACTACAGCTACCACTGAACTTACAAGAAGTAGATTGTGATTCATTCTAACTGGCAAAGAAACACAGGTCCTGCGCAATTCTACCACAATCATAAAATCCCTTCCATAGCTCTGGGCTTCTGGCATTGTTCTGACTATCATGATTAATGCCAGCCACCAGAAAACACTTGTACATGGACTCCTGAATTATGAGACATAAACAGGCCCATTGGAGATATACAGGAGAGCTTTCGGATATCCTGCAGAAAGGTTTTGAGCTGTTGAGCACAGTGATTTTAAGATTGCCACTTATGAAGGTAGGGTATATCTTGATGGTAGACCTTTACCTTGCAATTGACTTTAACATAAGCCACAGTAAGATAAAAACAAATAAGAGCATTTATGTGCAAAATCCAAAATCCATAACACATTGTAAAGATTTATAAAGGCAGAGGTGGCAAAGACAACAGAAAGAAAACCATTAATCCCATGATCAAATCCTTAAATCATCCTCCTCTCTCCCTTCCCCCATAAGCTGATAAGCTGTAGATCCACTCTTAACCCACATGATCAGGACTCATCGTCATGCACACTCCTGCCCTCAGGAGTGCACACAAGATATTTGCAGGTGGTAGAACCACACCAGCTCTGTAGTTCTGCCTTTGTTTGGTGTTTGTCTGGGGACTTGCTCAGATTCACATCTCACACTTCTCCTACCTTGGCCCTGCTTCCAAATATTATAGATCTCTTAAACAATTGGTTTCAAACCTCACCTCCAGAAACCGTACCTTTTTTGGAAATACTAATCCCTTTGCCAGGCCTGATGTGTCACAACAGTCCCTGAGGAGGTGTAAAATGCCTTTTCTCACCTGACGGGACCAAATGCAATACTCGGTGAGGAGCATTTCCCTACGCTTGAATTTATTTTTCACATGAATATGCACATCAGCAACCACTCTTAAGACAGATACCTATGCAGGCCTATTTCATGCAGTGCTGGCTCCTGACCAAAATTTCACACAGCAGTAATTACTTTAGGCAATAATATACATGGGAAAGCTCAGCAACCAACTCTGGGTTTAGGGGTGTTATTTGCAGGTGTACATCATAAATTTGCCATGGTAAACTTAAAACCAGCATTATGTACCTAAATTTAACATCAGTACGTCCTTGTTTACAAGCAGAAGGTGGTGCCTTGATTTCCCCCCCCCTTCACATGTCTGCAGTTGCGTGACTGGGCAAGACACAGAACAGTTTCCTCTCTTGAGTATATTTTTTCCCTTGATAATAATATTGAACACTTAAATAGCACTTTTCATCCACAAGGTGCCTCACTAGTGTTAATACAATTAGCTAACTTAATTCTCCCTCCTCCTTCCCCCTGAATGTGCACAGAACAGGCAAAATAAGACACCAAAGGAAGTGTTAGAATCACTGGCATCCAGTTGTAAGGCCACTCCCTCTATGAAGCAAGTGATATGAGACATCCCCTACAAAGCCCCACTATTACAGCTGCAATTTTGTAAACACCTTTTTATAGCAGCTTTTGTTCTTTATCATCCAACGCATTGAGCAAATAGCTTCTGGGAAGGAACTCATGTTTACCTTTGCTCTATGTGCCACCATCAGCGCTATCCGAAACCCAGACAGACATGAAACAGGTGCCAGTGTTGCATATTTGAGTCACCATCAGTAAAGGCTGACTCATAATTACAGTGAACATATAGTCTGTTTTCAGATCTTTGGGTAGAGATGTAAAAACCAAATGTCACATTAAAGAGAGGCTGTCAGCTCTCTAGGTCTCTAAGGAAACAATGTTTGACAGTAAAAATGGGTAATGATATTATTTCTGGAATATTGTTTAGAGTTTATGACTCCTAGACTTCATACAAATTAATTAAGCTTCTTTCTGCACCCCCTCTACAGAAATATATCTGAAAAAAAAAAAAAAAATCCAAACAGATTTATGGAGGAAGTCTCTCAGTTGTCCCCAGGAAAAAAGTTTCCATTTAAGTGAATGGAAATTACACTGGGACAAAGACCACCCATTTTAGCTTAGACTGAAGTCAGAGCTGATCCAAGGCTGTATCAGGCACAGATAAGTCTTCAACATGAGAAAGTTAGTTCATATTCCGGAACTTCATCTGTACAGTCTGTGTTTTGTTTGCTCTCATTACAGAGAACGGTCTCTATCTTTTCCAAGCTACCTTCGAGTTTAGAAAGGGCTCTTCCTTCCCTAGAGATCAAGGAGGAAAATGAAGTACAATGGGCTTCTGAGGAGTCAAATGACCAGAGAAACCTTTAATTTCTGCAACGCAGAGCCTTTCCTACCTTTGGACTACCAGCACTTCTCTCCACCCCCTTCCTTTCTTTGCAGCTGGCAGCTGGGACCAGCAGCTGGAGTTCAGCTGCAAAGGTCATCACTATGTTGGACTGGTTTCCTACCCTTCAGACCAAGAGGAACGTGGATTGAGGAGGTCTGACTGTACCTTGGTGAAGGAGTACCAGATGACTTGGTCCATCCAAAATACAGTGAAGAGTATATGTCTTATCATAAGGGAGCTATACAGGTTAATGTGCATGCACACTACTTTTAACTGCAACAGCACATTGTCCAAGTATTAAAGATCACTATTTTTAAATAAAGGAAATACTATTATCCCTATTGTGTAGAAACATAAGGCACAGGAAGTTGTATGTAAACTTCTTAAATGGACATAAAAATCAGTATGTGAGCTGCAAACAGAACCCAGGTCACCAGCTCTAACCTCCTACTGCTTCCTGTACTCCCTCTTTATCTTTGCTGGATGTATTACTTCAGATATTTCCAAGGCAAACCATTTCAGAGGTTAGATTTTCTAAAAGTTGCAGAACACCATGAATACTCAAAAGACAAGAGCAAAAACACAGACTCCCATTTCATCTTCATTTCTTCATTCCCTCATCAAAAATGTACTTGAGAGTATAATACCTACTCAACACCTGGTTACACACCAGCTAACTTCCATTAGCGTAACCCTTGAACACTGATCAAAGAGTCCTGCCAAGGAGCAGATCTGCAGCAGAACAATCCTGTTTCAGTGAAGCAAGAGCCACTTCCGTTCACTATGATTATTACACCAAATCAGTTCCCTGGGAGACAATCTAATCAAGTGATCAGTTTGATCAAAGAGGTTTCTGTTAAAGTTTTATATGCTCCTGTCCAGCAAGAATAGTATACTGCCAGCCAAGTTCTAGCATGTTTGAAAGATTGAGAAATAACAAGATTCCAGGAGTAGCAATTCAGAAGAATTTTTGCCAGCTAAGGCCCAGATCCTGCAATCAAAAGTAGGCAAGCAAGCTCCTACACCTACAAGCCATCAGTGACTTAAGTGAAATTTGTCATTGCATTTTTATTGACTACAGTTCTTGCTCATGTGTTCCCAGTTATCACACTAGAGCCAAAGACTGCACCTCCTACCAGGGGCAGATTCACAAGAAAACAGAAGGCTACAGGGGCAGCATTCACACCATGTACTTGTATTCCAGTTGTTGTGCAGCCTCACCTAAATTGCATTTGCTCTTGGCAGAACAGAAAGCAGCTTTCTTGTATCTCCTGATAAGATCTTCCTTAAGAATGACTCTTCCCTTTTCATTACTTTCCAAAGTTTTGTACATTCATCTAATTGTCCCATGGAACCCCCTCATTGCTAGCTTTCATACAGCCCCCTCCTGCATCTACTTCTGTTTCCACAGTACTGCTAAATATTTGGAAACTATTTGAAGACCACACAGTCTTCTGCCCTACAGCATCACCCTCACCTTCATTAGTACCATCTTTCATACCAAACAACAGTATTTGTCCCATCATGGAATATCACACAAAGAAAGAATCCAGTATTTCATCTCCTATGTTCAAACATACTGTCCCATTTTGTTTTCTACTCTTCCACCCATTGTGGTGGTGGGCTGAACAATGCACTTAGATCTAAAAAAAAAAAAAAAAGGGAAAATTGAAATCTAGAACTGCAGCTGAAATCATCTCTATAAAGCAACAATAAAAGCAGCAGCAAGAACTGAAAAACAATTAGATGTAACAGACATATCCAATATTGCTGACATCCAAAGAACTGACGTGAGTTCGCCTCAAAGTCAAGGTTACAGAGCTGACCTAGTTCATCAGCGTGTTGGCATAACCTCTGCAGTTTTAGCAACTCCTTTGTAGGACAGGAGGGTCAATACAGATCAGAGCATCCCTGAGCTTTATAACCATCCACTCTGACTGCATCAGGCTATCTGAGAAACATTAGCAGCTTTGGTGCTAAACTCTCAGCTTTGGTGCGGGTTCAGGCACATCCTGTGAAGAGGACTCTCATTCCAAAGGAAGAGGGGGAAGAAAATTTACCTTATGGAATGGGTTTTAAGAAGCATATGCTCATTTACTTTCTCAGCCTGTACATGCAGTTACACAGGCAATTACACATGTAAATTAGGCATAAAATAGAACTTAATGTGAGTAAAAGTTAGTCCTTACATCGTGCCTATTTACCACTGCTAATTGTGAAAGTGATAAGTCTTTGTCCTGGTCTGCAATTAAAAATGAAGCCAGTCTAGTTACAGGACAGAAGGCGTTTCTGTGTGGGTATGTGGGAACACATTACTTCTTTCCAGCACAGCTCTCCCTGGAAAAAACACATTCTGCTACATCACCAGAGGAAAGCCCATAAGCTGGTATATCATGGTACTTCCAAGTTACATAATAAAAGCTGTCAAAAATACGTGTGTGACTACAAACTCGTTCTGCATTAACTGGAAAATTTAACTCTACTATGCATCTACCCAGACAATTCTCTTCAGGTAGGCAAAGTCTCTTTATGTCCTGTGTAGCACTAAAAACACGTGCACTTAGTACTCAGTTCTAATGGTCCTACAATGATTTCAATGGAGTAATGCAGTGTGATTCAAGGTCAATGCTCCCTGAATCAATTTTCCATGGTCTATAATCTTTGCTGTAAACAGCCTGCTCTGCAACTAAGAAAGCAGAAAGGGTTTTAATGCCATCAGTTTCACCCTTAATAACTTCACGTTAAGCTCAAAGAGCCAAAAGGATTTTGTATGATTTGTTCCAGGCTTGTATCAGACTCTACATCAAGGCACCTCCCTTATTCTAGACCACCACGGTGGCCTCTAATGTTTGGCTCTTCGCAGGACCAGCCCTGTGTTCAGCATAAATTAAAACAGCTGGAGGATTATATCTAAAGGAGTAGGCAAACACTCTCAGTCTAACCTCTGCCCTGTTCACCCTCTTCATGCTTGGCATGCACCCATGTTGGGAGCAAGGCGGAAGGACCACAGGCAGCTGGTGACTGCTTTGCTTTCTCTTGCAGCATGGGACTCCCAAGAAAGCCAGTTCTACCATCTGATGTCCCCTTTGAACAGCTTCACAGGCATTAAGGGGTCACAGTGTTGGGGAGGGGCAAAGTAGTCTCTTTGTTTCTCATTTCCACCCTGGAGTCAAACATCCATTCTCTTTTTAGCAATCAAAACTATAACAAAGTCTCCAAAGGCATTTTCCCAATGTTCACCCCCAAATAAACCATACAAGAGAATGCCACAGGGTGCTAGAAAGACTTTGAAGTCCCCGTGAGAGAACTTTTCCCGTGATGTTCTCTACCTTATCATGCCTACATTATGCTTTTAAAAAGACAACAACAAAAGATAGGCCATACCCTCCATTTGCTACTGTCTCCATTTAAAACCGAAACACATGAAAAGCTGTAGATAAGGTCTGGCATAAATAAAAGTAGAGACTAGGTTATCTATAAAATCACAAGATAATATCGTAAGTAAAAGAGCATTTAATAAAAGAGAAATCATCCCTGCAATTCTCCAAAACCTCAGTAATACAGCAGGTTTTTCACAACTTGGTCAAAGCAGCTGGTTTTTTTAGCATTCTAGTAGATACTCTGAAATAATAACTGCATAAATAACAGCAAATAATCAAAAGCTCCTTCTACTGATATTTCTCAAAGCCCAGTGGTAATACGTCCTGGTGCAGGCCACATCACACCCACCCCAAGCAGACCAACCACCCATGACGTAGCAGAAGACAGTATCGCTAAGTGAAGTAGCACTGTCACCATGTGATAGAGGTTCAAGGGAAATTTTCTACTGACAGAGCAGGCCCCCCCATTTTTTTTTGTTTTCGGTAGAATCTCTTTGGAAGGAAGAGGCTGCCTAAGCAGCCACTATAGCTACTGAAAAAGAATTAGACAACAAAGGACAAAAAGTTGAAGAACAGAGAGCCAAATGTTAAAAAACAATCGCAATTTTTGGCATTTCACATGGTTCTGCCTTATTTTTTAGAAGTCTGCAATACCAATGTTTGGATTTCAGAAGTCCTCAAAAGTGTGCAGTGTTTGGATCTCAGGTTCTGGTTTGAATTAGCTCTTATGTTCAGCTCTGTTTTCCCTTACCATTGGCATAAGTACATTTTTACTTTATAATGCCTCACAATGATTAGCATGCCTTTTTGATTTTTTTCATTTGTCTTCTGTATGGATATGGAAAAAACCCCAACATTTTCAATTTAGATCGAAGNAAGGAAGGAAGGAAGGAAGGAAGGAAAAGTCAGCTCCACGTATCCTGTGATACAAAGTGAACCAAGTAGAAGAAGCAGAAGAAGTACACTGTGTCTTATACTACAGATGTGAGAGCCTTTGTGGCAATGAACTACCTGTTAATGGACATGGCTGTACGGACAGTGTGGCAGCAAGCATATTTTCAGCAACACCTCACACGGTACATTTTACAGAGACAATAGGTATTGGCCAGGACCTTGGGCTCATGACTAGACTCCAAGAAATGAGGGTGATTTTTCATTACAAACGTTTTAGAAACAATCTGCAGAATAACATTTTGCAATCATAGAGATGGGCTGTTTCAACAAAGATTCTCAAGTTGCTTTTGCAAGCTGCTTCCCAAGGCCAAATCACCCCTGTGCAGTAGGCGTTGCCTCCATTTTGCAGCAAGGGAAACCGAGGTACCACAGGCTCAAATCATTTGCCCAAGATGACACAGTAAACCTGTAACAGCCCAGTAACAAAGCCCAAGAGTTATGAGATAATGATAGGAACTGTCAGCATATCATTTTCTCATTACTTCACAGTTTGATGAGGGATAACACATTACAGAACAGCAGCTGTCCATGTGAAATTGTTAGCCTTAACTTTTTGTATGTGTGAACTGTTTACTGAAGCAGTCAGTAACTGCTGTGTCTTTGTTTCTATATTGCTTGCCTGTGCATTTTTCATGCAAATGCCAGCTACAAGGTATTGTTATAGTGGGTGTCGAGGGGAAAATACAAATATTGTAATATATTTAGTTTGTTCAGTTAATCTTTTTGCCAGTTTTCACAGCTTTTTTGTGGTAGGTTTCTGCAAACACTTGAGGTGCCTGAGCAAAAATGTTCAGTCAGTGCATTTCCTCAGTTGTACATGTAAACATTTGCAGAAAATTAATTTCAGATTTGACTGTGCAAGAATTCATGCTCCAAGTGCATGCACACAAACCAGCCAGGCAGGAGAAGAATGCTCAAAGTATTCAATCTCACAAGGTAGCCACTCTTTTAGATATAACACTTCCCTACTCTGTAAAACATGCTCTTCTTTCTCATGCAGGTGGCTTAATGCAGCTTTTGTCAGCTTTGCAGAAGTACCTTTCCCCTGACTACTAACAACAGCTTGCCAGAGCGAACTAGAGTTTGTACTGGTGTTTAGCGAGAACACTTACTTGGCCAAATTAATTCCTGGTAAAATTCTAACTTGTTTTACAACCAAGCAGTCACCCCTGCTAAAATACCTATTACTAGTAGCAGTTGTGATACTGGTTTAAAAAAAAAATCACAGNACAGAGAGCCAAATGTTAAAAAACAATCGCAATTTTTGGCATTTCACATGGTTCTGCCTTATTTTTTAGAAGTCTGCAATACCAATGTTTGGATTTCAGAAGTCCTCAAAAGTGTGCAGTGTTTGGATCTCAGGTTCTGGTTTGAATTAGCTCTTATGTTCAGCTCTGTTTTCCCTTACCATTGGCATAAGTACATTTTTACTTTATAATGCCTCACAATGATTAGCATGCCTTTTTGATTTTTTTCATTTGTCTTCTGTATGGATATGGAAAAAACCCCAACATTTTCAATTTAGATCGAAGAAAACTTAAAAACAAACAAACAAAAAAAATCTGAAAAAGGACAGGTTTTTGCTTACAGAGTCCTAAACCTTGCTATTATTTTATTTTAGTAATTCCCAAAACAAAAAACAATCTTTCAAAATTAACTGAAACATTTAACTTTTCCAACACTTTTTACATGTGTTGAATGAAAGGTTCCCATGAAATCAGAAACAGGTCCCTGCCCCCACCAAAACTATGTTCGATGGAAAGGAGGAAGGGTGGAAGAGG
>VXBL01000728.1:685923-931976 GCA_013400195.1 Aramus guarauna | reverse complement strand
CAGATCCCGGCCGAGGGCAGCACGTTTCACGCTCCCACTGATGTATTTCTGGAATTAGGTGGGGTGGGAAAGACAAATAAGGCCCTTGAAACTGCGGACGTCAGTAGTGTGTCATACCAGGGTCAATAGATGACAATGCAAACCACAGCCGGGCGCTAAGCGGCAGAGGGGGAGGGCGCAGGGAGCTGGAGGCCGTTGCCTGCTCCAAGCTGGACCCGCGGCCGGAGCAGACAGGGAGGCCCGGAGCCTAAACGCAGGATGCCTCCGGCACGCGCTTCCTGCAGCCCTGCTCCCTGCAAAGCCAAGTGTTAACGTATCTGCTGAAACAGCCCAAAAATTTCCAGAGGGCTCTGTGCCCCTTCCAAATAGCTGCCACCCAAGGTGCTTTGCGGAAGCGGAGTTTTGCTTTTTTTGTATCCCAAGAGTCTATTCAAACAGCTCCTTTAGGTCTGCCGCAATTGCTGTAAGTTAAGTGTTTTATTTCAAACGGGGCCAAATGAAGAATGAGGACTGCTGTCGGCTTTTTTTTTTGCTGATTCACTCTGAAATAATATTAGAAAACGCCAAGATTTCTTGGCACGAAAATTTGGAATTTCGACAGCTCCTGGAATTTACACCATTGCCCTGCTTCCTTAGCGAAGCACGGCCCTCCCTCTCCTTTGCCAGCAGAAGGAGGGATCTCTCGGGCCCGCTGGAGAGAGCTTTCCCCTGCCCTGCAGCAGTCACGGGGGCCTCACCTCCAGCCCAGCTGATCCCAAAGCCCGTCCACGCAAAATACTTGACCTTCCCCAGCCCTTTGATCCGCGGCGTCTCCGAATTCCTGCTGCGCCGCCGGCCTCGGGCGATGCCCGCCGCAGCTGGTCCCCACCTCACCAAGACAAGGCGATGCGCATCCACGGTGACTCGGTTGGGTTTCCTCAGGCAGAGTCTAGACCTGCAGGCTGGCGCTTGGAAGACAGGAGGCATAAATCAAAAGCCTGAGTATCTCTTAGGAAACAAAAGACCTTTTTAATTCGCTTTTTTTTTTGTCTTGTTTCTTTTTGGTATGGAACAGCTTAGCAATGCAACTCGGAGTTGCCGATATATGGGGATTTATCTCAAGGCTCAGATATGGGGCATTTTTCTTAGACCTATGGCACTCTGAGTCATATGATTATAGCAGAATCTCAGCTTTAACTAAAGAAAAGGAAAACGTTTCTGGATCCCGTGGCTATGCAGGAAGATGCATTGTGGTAGCCGTAAAAGAGACACAAGTAGGGCGAGAGAAAGAAACCAAACCGAAATGAAAACAAGCCAGAAGTTGTCATATGAATGGTAATTCGAGATTTCTGACCTCTTGGCATTGGCTGTGCCGCACGGTGATACTGAGGGCCGGTGTTGTGGGTGTGGGTGTTGCAGCACTGGCAGGAGTCAACCCGCTCCCGTAGGACCGGCAAACCTGAATGCTTTCCCACACGCTGCCTTTCCCAGTAATTTTACTTGAGCTGTGCTGACCTAGATCTGCCTGAGGATCTAATATATTTTCGAGTGCAAACATAAATACACTCTGTTTCTGCATTTAATTTTTGAGCAGCTCTAATTAAACCTCGCTTTATTTAAACACATCCAGAGCTCCCTTGCTATTCGGTCTTCAGGGTGAAGAGTCTTTGCCATTCACAAGAAGAGCTGTGCCATAAGTGAACCAGGGAAGAGCGGCTGCTGCTCCTCCATCCTCTCCCTTGCTGTTCTTCACTCTTTTTTGGGGGGAGTGGCTCTCGGAAAACAAGTTTCGAGCTGGAAGAAGATCTAATCGCACATCCCACATCTCTCAGGGCAGAGGAGTCCCGCTTCTGTGACAAACGTGGGTTTGATCTGCGCAGGGGATTCTGCCTCAGGACCTATTTTTATTATCATTAATAGCGACAGCAATAATAGCAAATTTCATTTTTTAGATCACAACAAGTTCCAAGAGCTTAAAAACTTCCCGTGTTCGGTATTTTTGTCTATTGAATCTGAAGATATGCCTCCCAGCTTTCCTGTGACCCTTCTCCGGGGACACGGTCGGAGATAAGGCATCGCTGGGCTCTGGCAGGTTGACAAAAAGCTGCCACGTGAGCCACCTCCCGATGGGACAGGAGGGTGCCTCCACCTGCAGCAAGCAAAGCTGCTGCCCCGCAGATCCCGCGCAGGCACCGCTGGGCTAAAATGGGGACACGCGGTACGAAGCAGGGGGGGTCGGGGGAGGGTGAGCAGGGTTTCAGCACGTCGCTTGCTGCGGTGTTGTACAAGAGCTGAACGGTTGCCGCCGTCGTAACCTGGACGTCGTGCTTTCGCTGCAGCCCCGGTGGCTTGTCTGAGCCTGACAGGCTGTCAGAGGGCTTGTGCGACGAGGGCGAGAGGAGGAAATGCAGAGTAAAAAGAAAAAGGAAACAAAAACGCTGAGAACCACAGGCCGCAGGTTTCAGTTGTCATGTTAACTGCCGTTTCATGGCTCCGTTGCTTTTGCATGCCGGAAAAAAGGCAGAAAATGTGTTCACCACCCAGTGTACGACCAGGTTCTTGTATCAGAAGATAAGAGTTCAAATCTGCAGTTCGTACTTCATCCCCTGCCCTGGTTTCACCATTTCAGCTGGCAGGGAGAAGAGTCCAGACCTCTAATACTCAATATTTCTTTTTTTTTTTTCCCCTGCAAGAACGAGCCACTTGTGTCTTTTGCACCCCCAAGCGATGGTATCGATTCGTTAGACGCTCACCCAGACATACCTGTAGACTGGACTTTGTTACGGGCCGCAGGTCAGCCCTTGCCCTGTTTGGGCAACGCTGAACCCCCCCCGCCCCCCGAGCGAGACTGAGCCCCGTCCCCGCGGGGCCGCGCTGCCCGGGGCGGGTGGTGGCAGTGGCCGTGGCCGTGGCGGTGGCGGTGGCGGTGGCCGTGGCCGTGGCGGTGGCGGATTGCCCTCTGCTCGCCAGCGCCTTCCCTGCCCGGCTCCACCGGCCTCTGCCCGGCTCCCTGCCGTAACCTCCCCCGCATAACCCGGCCCATTGGGCCGCTCCTGAAACACTGACACCGGCAGGAGATCCTTACGGAGCTAAAGGTTGGGTAGGTACCCGAACAAGCTGCCGGAGGCACGGCTTCGAGATGCGGATGGGCGGCGAAGCTCTCTCCGCGCGTGGACCTTCCCAGCCCGCTGCCCCACGAGGACCCACCGCTTGAGTCGTCTCGACTTCGGAGATGTTCGACGTGCTTAGCAGCGGCGGTGCTGTGGCTGGAGGTGGATTTAAACCCCTGCACCCGAGTGCTCGAATTCACCACCAGGTGCCAAGGCGTTCTGAACGCAGACCCTCTATCCCCGCAGCGAAAGTCAGTCTGGCTTAACAGAGTGGGCTAAAAAGGGAGAGCTCCTCTTGCACACACATCCTTTTTCCCCTTTGCTTCCTGCTGATGTCAAAGTTTCAAAAGTCGAAGCCTTTTGGAGCAGCTCTACCAGAGAGTGAGCACTGTGGTACCCGCGGGGCTGCCCTGTCTCACCGGCTCAAACCTGCTCAGACCGTGCGTCTGTTTGCTCCTTCTGCCACAACAGCAGTCAGCTTGTTTAATGACAAGCTTTTTGGACGAGAGGCGCGTCGTCATCAAAACCTACTTATGTGATGCAATTGGCGAGGCAAGTTTATCGCTTTAGCTGTGTGTACAGGCATATCCAGAGATGGCCAGTTTTCATCTAAAAGGTGAATATAGCTGGAACCTGATGGTGAGAAAACACAAACGTTAAGGTAGGAAGATCTTGTTGCATTAGTAGACTTAAAGTACCAAATGATAGCATGCTTTATAGTCATTTATTCCAGTGCAAAATTGCTCTGAGGTACTTCTAAGGCCGACTGCTAACACGTACTCCCATTTTAGGCTATAATAAATGACCACACAAGATGCAGCGCCATAAAGATTCAGGTCCGTGATCTGTAAGTAGTCACACCATGCAGGCAGCCAAGTCCTATCAAATCCTATATTGCTTTTGGCAATTCTGTACTGTTCAATGCTCTTGTACGTGCCAGGTTATCCTGAACTTTATTATATATGGCTTTGAACATTTCATGAAGTCCTGCTCTTGCTGAAACAATAAATAACCAATCCTAACCAGGTGCAACTCTGGCAAATTACAATTTCACTGACATGGAAAATTAGCCCCTGCTAGTAAGACTCTAGCAGCTGGACCAGCGGGACTGTGCGGACCTGCCAGGGAAACGCTGAAGCTGGTGGCGGGAAGGACTTAGCTGCCAAAGCAGAGGTGTCGAGTGCTATTTTAGGCGTATGTGTGTATCCCGCTCAGCCCTTCCCTGCCAGTCCAGAAGGGTGTGGGGCTCTCGTGGGTTGCGTGTCAGACATGCCAGGCCTGTACGGGTGTTTTGAGTATTGTAGGATGTATGAAGCAGCCAGTTAGAGGCTGGGCAGGGTAAATAAATGTGCTTAAAATAGCACTACGTGACTACTTTTAGGCAAATGAATGTGGCCTTGGCATGTCTGAAACCCTGCCCTGTTATGTCATTTCGATACCTAGCACACAGCAGGAGGGAGAGTAGGTCTACTGGACTACACAGATACAGCGCTTAGAAAAAAAATTGAGATCAAAAATGAATGTTACTGTCTCTAGAGTTAGGTGGAAACTGAAAGGGTGTGGTTTTTTGGAGGGGTCACAACTTTGGACTTAGGAATTTTGGTTCCCTCTCGGTTATGCTGTAGGTAGCTACGTGCACGATGTGATCTTGCCCACAGCCTGACTCCCGCAGCCACTGCTCTGCCTCGGGCACGCACTGCAAATTGGATAGTGCAAACGAGTGTGCGTGGCTCACTGCTAATCCCATGGATTGCAAATCGTCCAACTGGATCCTGGAAAGAAAAGAGAAGCGAGGCCTCGTCAGAGCTGGGGGGGACTCATCGTGAGTTCAGAGCAAAGAGGCTTCTCCCTGCTGGAAGTGTCTGCAGTAGCCAAGGAGGGAAAAAAAAAAAAAAATCTTTGTATACAGTCTTTATAAATAAGTAGGTTACACCAAGCTTGTAACTGACTCACGCCTTTGTTATCCAAGGGAAGAGCTCGGCCAGGCTCTGAACTCTGGCTGCCCGCGCAGCCGGCAGGATTACACAGAGATGCCGCTCAACTGGAGGGATTGGATTCAGCCACACCATGCAACACAAACCCTGGTGCAGCGGGGAGGCCATGGCAAGCTCATCTGTAAATAGCGTGGAATTGTAAAATTGCCGTCTTTTCCAGGCTTGGAGAGACGAGCCTTGCTGTGCCCAAGGCCCCTGCCACGTTTCCCATCTACTGGTGAGCGGGCAGGGAGGAGCGGCAGAGAGGGGCCGAGGCAGAGGAGAGACCACGTAGCACGGGAAGGCTCTCCCCAGCCAGCCTGCATAGGCAGGCACTCTGCTGGGGGAAGGGACAACAATTCAAGCTTTTGCCTCATTTACGAACAAGCAGATCATCACTTCCGTCAGCTCCGTTTATTTCCAGTGATGATATCTATACCAGTAAACCAAAGAGGGTCAGGACGCATGCAGACCTCCATGTTTTTTCACACTTGGCACATTCCCTGCCGCCGTTTTGGCCTGTGACACCCCGGGCTCTCCCAGTTGGCGGCCCCGGGGCTGGTCCTGACCACAGAATGGGTGAGCTCACCCTGTCCTGGGGAGAAAACGAGATCAGCTGGAGGACATGAGCTGGGCTCTGTCAATGCTTGCTTGACCTCAGGGCCAGAGAACAGGCCCTGGCCAATGCACTCGCTACCACAGATGCTGCCAACATGAATGATTTCTTGGACTATTTTGCTAGGGAAGATGTAACAGTACCACATGCTGCAAGATTTAGTTGTCTGATACCATCTTTTTGACTGCTGAGGTGATCTCAGGGGCTGTCACTCAATTTGCAGGCTTTCAGCAGAGAGCAGAGCAACCCTGACCTCTGCTTTGGCAAATGCTTGGTGCAGATGCTTCCACGGAATGCAACAGCATCCTTCGAAAGTCCTCGTCGCACTGACCTGGTGTGTGAAGTCATTTCCAAAGGCAAGTTACAGAGCTGCAAATAACGCAGATGAGAGAAACCGAGCTTGTGCTGGGCCCGAGGAGCTGCAGCGGGTAAACCTCTCCTGCAGCCCTTCCCTACTGAAGTGCTAATGCAGATCAGAAAAGGGCTTTCAAGCAGTGCCCCTGGCTGCTCAGCACTGCCAGCTCTCCCGCGTCCCGATGGCGTTTTCCCAAAACTGCTGAGGAAGCACAGTCTGCCCCAGAAAAAGTCCTCAGAAACTTTTCTGAAGTTTAGCTCAATGCTTTACATTGCAAATTCCAGCTGGCCGACACTTGCTGCTGGTAGAGGAACGCCTCTGCCCGTGTCCCGGCGGTCCCAGTCCACGCAGAGGTCAAATAAAACACCTCACCCCGCCGCGGGCTCTGCGTTCAGCCCAGGTTCGAGGCCATATATCGAGGGACTGAGGTCTCGGGCTAGCTAGCAGGTAGCCTTTCCTTGGCACCGTACATAGGCTGAGCAGGTCCGATCCTTTCCTGTAACTCAGGCAAAGTCTAGGCTTCACTCTTGTCCTATCTAAGTCTAGTGTGAGGCCTAGAGAATTACACAGACCTTGTATGACCCAGACGTGAGTTTCTGAGGGCTGAAAATATTCCTCCCCCAGGCAGCCACTTTTAGAAGTGGGACCTGTGGCCCTGGTTGCATCCGAGAGGTGTTTACTGCCCCCAGCTGCTCATTGCCAGAGAGCACCCGACTGAAGTGCGAGAGGGGCATACGATTTTGCATCCAACTGCAACCCAAGTGAGAGGCTTTTTTGGGTTTTTTGGTTTTTTTTTTGCATCCCATTGCAAGTGTGCTTTTTCCCCTGCCACCACAGATCCTTGCTTCAGGCCATTTTAAGGCTTTGGGAAGACAGCGTGTCTGAGATGCAAACGCACGACTACCACAGCTTTGAACTAAGTGAAAGATCACAGGATGCCTTTGCAAGGAGTTAAATTTGCAACCATAAAAAACAAAAGCAGCAGTCTAAGCAGGCTTATTTAGGGCTCAGGAAGCAACCTGACATTTGAAGTCTGTCATGTATTTTCAGAAGTCTGCCTCTATCAACTTCACCACCACCTGTGGAGTCACTGCATGTCGATGCTTATGTTCTATGTCGTCATTTTCTCCCCGGCACAACCACTGTGTTTCAGTGGGGATGTCACGAAATGCCTTCTCAAGGCTGGCAAGAAAGTGGAAAGGGGTGGGGAGCCAGGGAAAGCCAGGTACAGCACTCCCGTGGCATTTGAACAACAAAGCTTTGGACAACCACCCATTGTCCTCCCAGTACCTTGCTGGTTCTTCAAGCATCTAGTTAAAAATGAGCCCAGTTACACCCCTAAGGAACTGGTATTAGGTGTGTAGCAAATGGACAGAGGATGTCTAGAGATTTTCAGGAGGCTACAGAAGTCTCACCTCGTTTCACTGAATTCCAATTATTCGTAACATGCTAGCGATCGTTTTGTGTCTCACCTAACAGGTGGTCTATTAAGGGGTTTTGGCTGCAGTTGCAGGAATAATACTTCTAGGCTTCACAAGCAGCATTCGTCATGGCTGGCAAAGTAATTTATGTGTGTCTTAAATACTTGTAATTAAAGTGCCTCATAGCTAGTACAGTGAGGAACAAAACAGATTTCGGTAACACACAGATGAATAATTCAAAGTGTATTCCTTAAAAAGAGCATTTGTTTTTCTCTCTGTTCCCATTGTCACTTTGAGTTCCTTGATCTAAAAGCTGAGACCAGTCTCCCTGGGGTTTGCAGGTCACATAGCTGCCACCCCCCCGGGGAAGTTAGGAAGTTCAGAGAAAACCAAAGCATTTAACAGGGAAAGAAGTTCTGTAATGTCAGCTTCTCTATTCTGGATACGCTGGCTCCCAGCTGCTGCCTCTCCAATAGATACTCCACCCAGCCCTCAGATAATAATCACAAGCTATTTCGCCAGCTCTGTTTCCTTCTACATTTTTGCTGTTAACTCCATCAGCTGACTTGATAGCATTTAGCTCCAGAGCATGGTGGCTCACAGAGCAAAAACCTGTTAACTGGGCTCTGGGCTATGAAAATTTTGACCCTTGTCCTGCAAAATATTCAAGCACACGCTAAGCTTTGTTTCAAGGAGACTGCTTGTAAGCGTAAAGTCAAGTGGGACTCTTGAAGAAACAGGGCCAGCAATGCATGGGGTGCATTGCCAGGGTGAGCCGACTTGCTAGATAGATGTGGACATTCGCAATGTCACGTTCTTAGGAAAAATTGCTGCATACCCTACCGTTCAGGCGCTCTCTGCGGGAGGAACAACTCTGCTGTCAGAGGGCCCAATGCTCCTGTTTCCACTCAGACAAAAATTCCACTGAGAGTAAGAGTTGATATGGTCGAGTGGAAATTTCAAAACTGGATTCAGATTGGTACGTGGTCAAAAGCCAGAAATCCTCAGTGATAAAACGCTTTGTTTTTCAAAGCACACATCAGTTTCTGAAGCAGATTTTATTTTTCAGAAGTGTTATTTCCTCCCTCAGTTGCTCATAGTTTCCCTCTTACACAGAATTATTTTAGCAGCCCAAAAATACATATCTGCATGTGCAAACTTCAGCAGCACATTAAAGAGACACTGCCCAAAACACTTCAGTCTTCATGAAGCGAAAGGCATAGTGTCTGACATGGAAAGTTTGTATTAGTTTAAGCTTGAATAATTCAATCCATCTGTCACGGAGACCTAGTAAAGCTCCTTTTGCTGGACTGGTTTTCTCTAAGGCTTCCCTTCATCCAAGCAGGTCTCCAGGGTTGCTCTTCCTGGCTTCCCCTGCCACATTTACTGCACACAAACGGCATCCACAGGCAGGACCTGGCATTTCCCAGCAAAACTGCCCTTGTGAACCCCGGGAGGGTTTTCCTCCTCTGCCTACTCACAGATATGGTTTCAAACCGTCATCTCTGAGGGCATCTCGGCATGCAACCCACCTCTGCAGGGACCTGTGGAGCTGAAGTGAAGAGATGCGTACGTTTTTCCAAGGCATCAAGAAGTACTTCAGCTAGCACACGAAGAAAACAGAGAGAATAATAGCACATACATAAGAGCACAGCCAATTCCCCACCATTTTGAGGGCTTCCCTCAAAGTCTACTAAAGAGCTTAGCGTACCCTGTCACTCACAGGTTTTCCTCGGGGTTGCAGTTGCTCAGATAGGGCAGAAGCCCCCAGTGCCCTGGGACAAGTACTCTGCCCAGCTGGCCAAGCTTGCACTGCAGTAGAGACTCTTCCTTTCAGGAGCATCAGTGCCCTCCACCCACTGATCCACATTCCCCACTTAGTGATCATTGCACCCCTTCCCCAGCACTCAGTGCCCAGAAAACAAATTCAGCCTGGGCAGCAGCCATCTCCTTGGCCAAGGGCTCTCCAGCTGCCTGCAAAGTCATCCACGCTCAAGAGCTTTCCATCCGTGGCAAGAGAAGGCGTTTTCACCCCTCACCTCTGGAGAGCTCCAGCTTGATGTGGCAGGGAAAGAGGGATGAGAAGGTGAACCAGCCCTCAAAATGGGGCTGTCCTGCCACAAGTGTGCTGAGAGAGGCCCCAGTATCAAGCAGACTTCATAAGGGCACACTTACCTATGCGGCCAAAATCCTCCCATCAATACCCAGCAAATTAAAGCTTGCTATGGGTCTGTTTCACCTCTTCAAAAGCACGTGCTTAATTTGGCCTAATTAGAAGCAGCATTTCAATATAGCCTTTATATACAACATTTAAACCTACAAATGGTATTTTAGTGGCATAAATGGGTTCCAGGTGTGACAGGATTTGGGAAGTAGGGAGAGGGAAACCCTCGGCTGGGTGCAGTCGTTGCGGACTATCGGCGACAGTAATTTTCAGCAATGCAAACGTGGGGAAGCTGTCCTAGGCTTCTACCCAGGGTGACAGCACTCAGGGCTATGTTCTGCCACCTCTATTTATGCTGATTTCAACGAGATGAGTCATGGGCTGAAACTTGCTGCGGGTCTATGACAGAGGCTGGCACGTAGGGGCGACCAGGGCTAGTCAGAGTTACGCTTTTTCCTAGCAGAGCTGATAGAAGTAGCTGAGATGTTTCCGTTCAGCTCCCATTTATGAAGTTGCTTGGATGGGTAGCAGAACATCTTCTGCTTAATCCCATTGCTTAGTTAGTCCTGATTTCCTATAGCACTGCTTTCTAGCAGCTACTTCGGACACTAGAGCTTCCAGTGGGGAAATCTCGATTACAATAAAATCAACAGCATTTTGCCATCAATTTCATGGCAGTAGGATTTGACCAGAGAACGTCTATAGATAGTCGGTGAGTATTTTGATTCTGTGAAGAGCACGCAACTGGAAAAAAGACTTTACTCAAGAAAAATGTGCATAAACAAAAGGAAACCCCGCTTAAACTGAGAAGTATGAGTCTGAACAAACTCAGAGCAGCTAATATCTGCCAGTCTGATTTGTAGGCATGTTGCTCCAAGATGACTGTTGTTTGGACAAGAACCAGAAGTTTGGTCTTCATTTATGAGCTAGATAATCAATATGGGCTGAGGCCAAAACCCACAGTTTTTATAAGGCTGGGCTATTTATTGCTTCATATTACTAGGCACATGAGACAGAGCTGACTGAGATTTACAGAGTCTTGGCTCAGACACAGAAAGCATCAGCATGACTACTGAGGATGAGCGTATTCTCAGTTAAGGGCCCTTCAGGAATTGGGACGTTTCACTGAGTTTTAAAAGCCCAGTTCCAGTGGAGATGCACTATTCATTTCTACGATAGCGTCACTTGTGTATTACGTGGAGCAGTATAGGATTACACACAGGGCATTTTTGGTTTTTAGCCTTTTCCCTTTATTCAGCCCCGAAGCGCATTGCAGCACGGACAAATCCTGGAACAGCTGCACCCTTTGCATCTGTGCTGCTTCTGCGCTCAGTCATCGGGAGGTACATACACAAGCCGCAGCGGCTTTCCTCAGGCACCCGAGTTCCTTCAAAAAAAAGTCTAATTCAAAGCGTTTTTCTCGGTGCTATACCACTGAAATGCAGTTGACTGAGGCGAGACAGCACTGCTTGGATGCCAGGCAGACACACCGCCGAGCAATTCTGAATTTGAAGGGAAAAATAACTTTTCCTGAGAAAAACTTCAAGGGGAATTGAGGCAGCGATCTTGGCGAGAGCAAGAAGAAAAAGCTCCTTTTTTTCTAGGAGGGTTGCCTGGACAGTTTTTCACTGCCACCAGGAAGTTAGTACAGTTTTCCACCTTATCCAAAAGATGGCACTGTTAACATTGCTGCCGCGCTCGGCGCCCGCTGCGGCACTGGTGCGGGGAAGGGGCACCAACGCAGGCTGGCCAGCCCTGCCTGCAGCAGCTGCACTTCTCCCAGGGTCTTGCCCTTGAGCATCCTCCAAATGCAGCCCTGCTTGATTCCCGAGGGCCGATTTCACAGCCCACCGTGCTGTGGCAGCAGGCCTTTTAGCAGCGTTATCTGTACCTGGTTGTCATTCTCCAAGGCAAAAGAGTAGCTCAGAGACTGATTCCATTCAGAATCACAGATTCACAGATTGGTAGGGATTGGAAGGGACCTCTGGAGATCATCTAGTCCAACCCCCCTGCTAAAGCAGGATTGCCTAGAACAGGTTGCACAGGATCACATCCAAGTGGGTTTTGAATATCTCCAGAGAAGGAGACTCCACAGCCTCTCTGGGCAGCCTGTCCCAGTGCTCTGTCACCCTCAGAGTAAAGAAGTTTTCCCTCATGTTCAGATGGAACTTACTGTGTTCCAGTTTGTGGCATGGCCCCTTGCGCTGTCACTGGGCACCATTGAGAAGAGTCTGGCCCCATCCTCTTGACCCTTTAGATATTTATAAGTGTTGATGAGATCCCCTCTCATTCTTCTCTTCTCCAGGCTAAACAGCCCCAGCTCTCTCAGCCTTTCCTCATGTGAGAGATGCTCCAGTCCCCTTGTCATCCCTGTAGCCCTCCGCTGGACTCTCTCCAGTAGTTCCCTGTCTTTCTTGAACTGGGGAGCCCAGAAGTGGACACAGAAGGCAGTATTTGATTCCTCTAAAATATAATTCCTAATATTTTGGAACAGCTGTGTGTTTTAAAGTGAGATGAAATACCAGGAGAAATGGGAGAGGGTTGAGGGGACAAGGGGTGAAAAGCAGAAGAAAAGGAGCGGATGAGAGCACTGGGGTAGGACACATGTCAGCAGTGGGAGAGGAGAGGGAAGCAAAGAGAGGAGGTGAGCAGTCGGTATGCAGGCAAAGAGCAAAGAGATTCAAGGCTCCAGGAAGAAGGAAGAAGGCAAATAAGCTGGGATGGGAGATCCCAAACTGGCCTTGCTCACATTTCTCCCCCTACTCTGCTCTTGTGCTCAACTTGCAATTGATCTGTAGCACTGAAGAAATGAGATAAATTTCTACCCATAGTCCTTAAATGAGAGTTAATGGCCCAAGTACAAACACTTATGGAAAATAAAAATATCGCCTCCTCCTCCCAGGCCCTGCAATCCCTCTGCACTAAGCCCAGTGGTGCTTTACTAACCAGGAGCATCGTGCAGACAACGGAGGCTTTGCGTTGCTGCAGTGTGGTGGTTGTTAGCACGATCTGGCTGAGCTGCTCCACCAGGGTCTGGGAGTAGCCTCATGAAGAAGCAGGGACAGGGCACGGAAGAGGTGCCTGGCCACCGATCTGCTCCGTCAGTCATTCACATGAAGTGGAGAGGTTTACCTGCAACGTCCGGTCCTACAAACGGCCACTGCCATGTCAAGGGGTGAACCTGACCTTTGCCCACAGCTCAGCCTGAGCCGGAGTGGCACAATATGGGCTGGGGGGTCCCTCCTGCCTCCCTCCTTTGCTCACCCCAAGAACTGCCTGGCTCAGTGCCTGGAAGGGACATCTGTGTCTGCCGCATGCCCGGAGCAGGTCAGTCCAGCCTTGTGCTCACTACGTCGTGGCCCAAATAGAGACTACCTTTGTAGAGAGATATGGAAAATGATGTACCAGCTTTTTAAGGGGAGCACAGGAACATTGCACAGGGGTGTCAGATAGGAAGTGAGAAATTTTGTATTAGCTTGAAACTACAGGAGAAGTTTAATTATACTTACATTCCTTTCAATCCAATTTATAACTTTAAAGATGACCCAGGAGGTTGTCAGTTTGAGTTTAATTGACCTATTTGCAATCGTGCCAGTTCATTCCTGCAGCTGGGGATGCTTTTTCATAGATTTCAATTCAGTGATTCAAGATTTTAAGGCCGGAAGGGACTATTAGATCATGTAGTCTGGCCTCTTGTGTATGGACTGTCACCTGGACATTCTCCTTCTGAGAAGCACAAGATGCGGCTAGTGAGAGCCTGCATCCCAGACAGGCGCTCAGTCTGGACCGGTGGTTCCCAGTGGTAGGCGATACACCATTTCCCTTGATCACTTGTTCCCATGGGTAATCAGTCATTTAGAGATTAAAATGTAAGCATAATCAAGATTTCGGTGATCCAGGATATTGCCTGATTCAAAAATGTTTAATGAACAGTGCCTGACAGATATGCTATTAATTCTTTAAAGAAAAAATCTTAAAATATAAATTGGATTATGAAGTACTTATGTAAATTTTGCCAAGTGGGCTGATGAGCTCCAGATACAGACAGAGCAGACCAGACAGTGGGAGTCATCACTTGTTCTCTCAGCTTTAACTTATATTCTTATTAAAACTCAGGCCCTTTTGGGCAACAGCTTACGTTTTACAGAGCTCAGTTTTTAGTTACCCTTTGGAAGCTGTGACCGGGAAATGCCCCTGTAAGACATCGCAGATGGTTCTTTCCACGCACCGCTTGGCAGATGCGCAGGAAAATTACGCTGGAAAGTTGGCTCTCAGCTGGGCTTTGTCGCAAGGCGCTAATGCATGTGCTGTAACGCTTTGTAATGATGTGCTTTGGGTTGGGGTTTGGGTTTAGGGTTTTTTCCTGTAGTTTCTCTGCCAAATTATAAACCCAGTTGCAAGTTGGAAGCGTGAAATTTCCCATCTTTACAGAAGAACTGGACAGATGTTGCTCAACCTGGAGGGCAGCTCTCCCCGTGGGCATGGGCGCGGGCATGGGCACAGGCACGGGCTCACCTGGCGGGGCCGTGCGCAGGTGCCGGAGCAGTGCTGGAGGCCTCCCCAGTCTCCCGACACCTCCCCGGTCCCTTCAAGCTTCCTTTAACCCTCATTTCTCTTGGTTGCTTTAACACCAGATTTCCTCTCCCCACTCCCTTTTGCCACTTCTCTGCTGCTTTTTTTTCTGCAGCTCGTCAGAACAGCCCCGCACGGCTGCGGGCTGAGGGAGACGAGGATTTTTGTCTTCACTGATGCCAGCGCCAGTACCCAACTAACCGGGGACCAGATGATGTCAAGTAATTTCTAATAAGGAAAAACACCCACCTGTCAATCTGAGACACTGCAAAACACTCCAGGGCTCGCCAGGGTCTGCGCAGTCAGGCATCGTGCTTCTCTTCGTGGCTGTGGCAAAACTCCCTACAAATGTAAGCACTGCAACAGCCCTGCAACACGTCCTGAGGGCCCAAAGACTGTCCAGGGAGCTGGGGGAATCCCCCTTTCCCAAAACCGCAGCCTCCAGCACGCACACAGGGCTGGGGCACGCTGTTGAGAAGTAAGCTTTGTCTTCATAGCCGTTCATCTGAGCCTCAAAGCCACCGCAAATGGTTTTCCATAGGCAAGGGGACCCTTTTCCATCCTGTTTCCACTCCCTTCGCAGCACTGCGGCACGCTGCTGCTTTTCAGGGATTCAGGCAATGCAGTGAGCGTTGCCTAACATTTCATGTTATTTATCCTTATTACAGTTATTTAACAAACAGGGGCGAGAAACTGGGATCAGCAAAAAATCTGAGGGCAAGGCGTATTGTGGCTGCTGGCCAGAGGACACTGAAGCCCTGCAAACACTGACGTGGTGGTCTCAGAGAAATGTAAGGTCTCACCTCTTCGGAGCAGGAGCGAGGAACACCATGACTAAAAGAAACTGCAAAGGGAATTTTAAATTAAATAGGGATTTTAAATTTTAACAGCATTTAAATTTTAAATAGTCCAGCTCTCAGAAAAAATGGAAGCAATATTTCTGTTCCAACATGAAATGGGCCAGATCCTCTGCAGCTGTAAGTTGGTGGCCCTCTGCACTGGAATCAAGGGAACTTAATTGATTTGTAGCAGCTGACAATCTGCCAGTTCAGGCTCCCTCCTGGAAATACACTACTCCAATCTGGCTGGTAGTGCAGCCTTGATGTTTCACTAATTTGCAAGAAAGCTGCTGCCAGGATAGACACACGCTCTGGCAATGCGGCTGAAAAAAAAAAAATATAAAGAAAATTACTCTAAAACTTGTTATCATCTGTCATGTTATTGAAGCTAATTTAAAAAGCATTTCCCAGGCTCCCAATCGCACAGGAGCATTTAAGGATGTTGTTTTTCTTTGTGTGTGCATGTTAGGAAACCACTGCTCGCATTGTGTTTTTCCGGCTCTGTTTCTTTCAGAAGGGTGAGGGCACGGAGTCAGCAAGGAGGAATGGGAAAGACCCTTCATGCCCTGCCAACACATGACTATTCCCCACACTCAGAGCTTTGTCCTTCACAGTTTGAAATGACTCATTGATAAAGGTTCCCACTACTTCCTTTGGGAGATCATTAAACAGCCTTTTCGGGCTTCAATGTTAGGATGTTTTTCTTGATAGTCAGCCTAGACATTTCTCCGCTCTGTTTCCTCCCATTGCCCCTAGTTACGCTTCGTCCCACCCTAAACAATTGCTTTTCTCCCCTTGCGTTGATACCGTCCCCGCGCGTATCAGAAAAGGAGGGGGTGGCTGACACAGAAATAACACGGCAGCGTGGTTTTAGCCTAGCCTGCAGAATAATTTGCACGGGCGACCCTGGCATGATGCTGCAGCTGGGAGAGTGAGGAGGAAGAGGAGGGTACGTGCTGCTGCACTGGCTGTGCCTAACCCAGTGCGATGCCGACTCAAATTAATGGGGTTAAGGGACCTCGGGAACCTCACGGGTCTCTGTTAGACAGCTGGACCTTACAAAGAGGTGCAGCTCCCTTTGACCAAATGCTGCGCTCAGCCGAGGTGCTGCAGTTCAAAGCTCGCGGTTGCCGTTCTGCAGGCGGGAAGGCAGCCGGCAGCGGGGCTGCTGGGGGTCGGCGCAGCCAGCGTTAGACGTAAGGGAACTCAGCAGTTGTAAAAGACAGGTTACTGCGTTATCCGTCATCCTTCCGTAAAGAATGAGCACAGGGGTGTAAAACGGCATCAGAGGTCGCTGTCTTGAAGGAGATAACTGGATCATCTTCCAACACCTGCTTTCCGTTCCCGGTTCCCTTCAGGTATCAAATACTGGTAACTGGAGCCTTGTGTTTCTCGCTCTTCTGAGGGAGCACATGGCTTACTGTAAAAATAGTGAGTTTAACGGAAGATAAAAGATCCCTCTGGATGAACCAGCATACGGAGAAAAGAATTTAATGGCAACATTATATCATAATCACGCACCAAAAAGTACTTGAAACTTGTGTTTATTGACTTCTATGCAGCAGTAACAGCCTGGCAAAACAAAAGGGAAGAAAAGCTGACAAACGCGAGGCTACAAATGCAGTGCAAAGCAAAGCACAGAGCAAACAGGCACGGCTGTAGTGATGAGAGATGCACTTTTTCTTCCTGGCTTATAGGGAATTGTACAGCTCCCTCTGTGCTATTGAACTGTAGCAGAGACTTTTTGGTTTATCAGTTAAAGCTGCTTCCAAAACTGCACTTTAACCATCTCCATGGGTTCGGGGGCAAACCTCACTGT
The DNA here is from genome assembly GCA_013400195.1 of Aramus guarauna. Classification (NCBI taxonomy): domain Eukaryota; kingdom Metazoa; phylum Chordata; class Aves; order Gruiformes; family Aramidae; genus Aramus; species Aramus guarauna. The sequence continues at coordinate 915,128 of VXBL01000728.1, read as the reverse complement.
TCCCAGGTCTTTTCCCTTTCTCAGCTGTACACATGTGTTAGAGCCAGGATTTAAAGGCACTTCTCAAAATCCAGACAAGCTGACTTTGTTTTTGCAAGTAAACAGCAATGAGAAGTTGAGCTCATTGGCTCAGCCCTGCTGAGCTAATGTGACTGCTGCACTGTCACATTAGCTGTAAGAACCATCACTTCAGCAGAACTGAGATGGATAGGCTGTCTGGGAAGGAGGAGAAAGCTCACCTGATGCGCTGGTGCAATCCACACACACAGATTTTGGAGGAAAAACTCCAGAATCACCTATTCGTACGTACTTCTCCACATTACGCCTTAAAGGATCAGAGCAGGTCACCTGACCAGCATTGCAGGGGTTAATGTTGGGGAAAGATTCAAATGCAAGAGGCCAAGGAGAAAGCTGGACTTCAGAGACAGGAAATGAGAATTGTTTTGCCTCCTCCTATATGACTTCAGCTGACTTTCTCCTCACATTTTGGGGTCATCAGTTGAAAGCTTTGAGCTTCTTTGGCTTTGTTGCTGCTATACGGGTCGTTCACGGGAATGTAAAAATCAGTGAGGTCAACAACACACCTCTGGGGATGCAGACTGCAAGCCCACAAAAACTACCTTCATCCTTCACCACTGAGGAGAAGCACGGGCATTTCTCCCCGTGGCAGGAACCCCGCACCTCTGCAGCCTCCTGCGGGGCAGTTGTTCTCTGTCCTCTGTCTAAGGGAGTGATTTCATAATCCAGAGAAGATGCACAAAGCTAAGGGACTAGACTTTAATAAAGTCTGTGAAAAAAAACTTCTGTAACGATCTGCGGAACGAACTGGAGCAAGTTTTTCTTGCTGACAGCTGGATGGAGGCTGAGGAGGCTGTCTGGAGGACGACAAGGCATTTAGAGTCAGGACTCAAATTTCATAATGTTCTCCTAAATGAGTAAAGTCAAAAGGGTCTTTGGGAGCTCGGCACTCCCAGGTTTACAGGGAGCTGGGATCTAAAAAAAATTGCTTTGAAATCCAAGCTCTAGATGGGATAAACATATTCCTGAGGACAGATCTGATTAGGAGAGTTCCTTTGAAGGGGAGCCATGATAGCTATATAGCTTTGGTTGGCCGTTATGACTCAGCTAATCTGATCATTACCTCCTTCTGGCCTCAAGGACACCCCATCTGACCAGCTCTGCTTACCCATTTGAATATATGAGCAGCTTCCACTCCAGTGGATGGTTTGCCAGTGGCTTATAAGGCTAAAGCAGAAAGCAAACAGTGACTGCAGGAGAAAGAGTCCACTGCAAAATCTTTTCAATATCCCTTGCTTCTGCAGGCAAAATGGATGTTGCTTCTAATGAGCTCTAGAGGTAAAATCACTGACCTACGTAGCAACTTTTTTTCCTCCTAAACATTACAAACATGCAAGTATCCATAAAAAGTTTATAAACTATACATAGCTCAGCGTGCATCACTACAAATATGGAATTACTGTGAAGTGCTAGCAATAAGAACCGTTAAAGTAAACTTTATGGGACATGCCAGTCTGTGCTGATAAGGTTGACAGTCTCTGGTGTCACCGTAAAGCCAAATCTCCTTATTTCTTGGAGCAACAACCTGCACAACTGTTTGCAAAGGATTATTTTTTTAAAGGCCCAGATAATCTCTTCCTGTTCATGAAAGCAGTGCTGGAAGCTAGAGCAAGCGATGCATTCGTAGCACGGAACTGTAAGATGGAGTGACAAAGTACTTCTGGAGAGGAGTGCCAGCCAGGGGGAGAGACCCTACATACATCACTCCACCAAAATTAGGCTGCAAGAAAAAAAACAAGATCTTTTGTAAGTACTGGCAGTGCATACAGCATTCAATCAATAAGTTTTAATGATAACCCTGCTGATTTAGTTGCATTTTTCTTTCCTCTTAGTAATCTAAATGCTCATGAGTGCTTCTGATTGTTTATTCAGTATTTAGCAGGTCAAGCGACAACAGAAATATCTCTTGTGTCACTCCTGCTGTCTCGGCCCTGACACCAAAGGTCCAACAGATGTCCAGTTTGTGTCTGGGTCCTTTTCCTGAGACTCCACTGGGGAGGCTAATTGGTATCAGAGAAGATCATGGTGCTATTTCCATTTGCATCCATCCACTATGAATTGGACTGCACACGATTTTAATATTTCTTACTTCCTTCTCCCAGCTGTAAAATTAAAGAGTACTAGTAAATCATCACATTGGAAAAAGAAGTCAGGTTGGGACTCTGGTAGTATAAACATCCCTGCCTTTCCCAGTTCTCTGACCCATATTTGACTCGCCTAGCTCCTTTCTGGAATTTCATCAGAGCAAAAAATAGCAAGCAAAAAGATAAATTGAGATTTTTCCAAGGGTACTACTAACCATGGAGAATACAGACAGTATTATTCTAACAGGGCCTGGTTTTCAGTGAGTGATGAATATTCACTTTTGGAAAAATCAATGGTTACTCAAGGTGATCACCTAAATACAAAGGCATTGCAGATCACCAGTCCCTTTCCAAAGAGAAAGGACCTGAACTGCTGAAAATAATGACATTTAGACAACTTTCTGAAGGTGAAAAGTTTACATTTGCCATTCTGCATCCGGGAAAAATGTGTCCCAATTTTTTAGCTACCGCACCCAAGAACTCATGTCAACAAATCGGTAATTTCTTTGCCTTGCAATCTTTAGCTGTGTTCCTAAGGTCTGGTCAGTATGTAAGCAGCCAAGGAGAACAAGAGGCATTTTTAGATGGTTGCGTAAAGAAGCACCATGGAAACAAAAAATGTAATTCTTGAACCACTGAAATGAGTATGAAGTCATTTCAGTGATGCTGTTACTGCCAAAGCACTCACAAAGTGAAGAACCAAAAGGTAAAGTTCAACAAGGCCAACAGGATCTTCCACTGGCTTATCCGGGCTTTTACAGCTTAGCAATAGTTTGCTAAACTATATAGTTCGCCTTCTTAAAAATGAGAACGCTGTGTTCTCTTTCTAAGTCAGTGGGGTTCCCATAAGGCAGTTGTAAGGTTGAAGACGATGTTGAGTCACTGCAAGTCCCAGATCTCCTATACTACGTTCAACGCAGCTGGAATGGTCCATTTACTTAGAAGATGAGGTGTAAGACACAGGTGAGTTGACACATTTGTCAAAAAATCTTGGCCAAGAGTCACTGGTATGCCAAGTATGATGCGAGATTGCAAGATGATTTTTGATGCTTGCAAGAATTGCAGTGCCGTGACTGGAAATTCATATAGGAGTAAGAAAGAGACATTACCATGGAAGGATTTAGGCTAGTGACTAAAGAAGCAGTGTAGTTTTCATGGGAAACTCAGAGATTTATCACTGGCAGAACTAGCTATTTACACTGTGACCTTGAAAAGGTTAGATTAGGCATCAGTCTAATAATACCTAGGACACAAGGGTAGTTGAGAGGCTTAATTAATCACAGTCTTGAAGTCTCAAATCCACAGAAGGGAAGTGAAAAACAGTATTATAATAATTTGGGCCCTCTAGCTGGTTATGTTCAGGATCCGCTACCTAATTTAAGAAAAATGTGTTGGCAGGTGCCGCCCCTGCAGTTCGTCTGTTACAATTCCCTGCGGAGAGGCAGTATTTTTAGCTATAAATGAACCCACAGTATAAATCAAAGGAGCGCAAATATTTCCCAGTGTAAGGTATAGGGGGCCGATGCTGAATTTAGGAATAGCGCAGCGTTAGTTGCTGGGCAATGATTCACTTAGTTGAACATCCAGCTTCTGAGAGTGGACAGGACCAGAAGTTCCCAGAGAAGAGCAAACCAAGGCAGAAGTGGCAGTGTACGGAGCAGCCTCCCCACAGGATGACTCCTGGGCTCAATTATACCTCGTAGCGAGATCTCGTCATTAACCCTACCTTGTGGGGGACAGTCCTCTTTGATCTGTTTTAAATGCTCAGTTTAATTCAATTCCTTTTATTCTTCTTGGGAAGAAAGAATAAGCTCAAGTAAAAAAGTTACCCTCTCTCTATGTTTTTTCTTTTATCCATCTCTAAATGACAGCTCCGATCTTTTCATTTTCTCTTCCTATGAACACTTTCATCTAGTCATTTCGGTGTCCCATTTGTAGACCTTTCTATTTCCACAAAATGCTTTCAAGAAAAAAATAACCAAGAATGAATACAGTATTTCAGATATGCTAATACGCTTGGTTTATAAAGCAGCGTTGTAATATTTACAGAGCCTGTTTTCCATCCTGGGCCGTGCAGTACTCACACAATTTGTTTTTTCGATGACTCTGTATTTTAAGTAGGGATTTTCACTGTCACCAATGACGACCCACTTTTTTTCTGAGTAATTTTCAGCTTTTAAGAGTAGCTGACATTTGGTTTTGTTTCTTTTTTTCCACCAAATCTTATTACTTTGTATTTATTCGAAACAGAAGGTTCTTCTTGCTCTCATATTTCTACCTCACCTTGCTTTTCTAGAGTCTTCTAAAAGTTTTCATAGCCATCCTTAGCCCTCAGTGGCCTTCAACCATTTTGTGTCATCTGCAAAATTTCTTACCTCACTGCTCGCTCAGTTTTCCAGACCATTAATAAAACCAGCAAAGAATACATCTGACAGTACGGATCATTAGGACACCTGCTGCTAATCCTTTGCCAATGTGAAAATGTATAATTTCTTTCAGATGTTATTTTCTCTGTTTTACCTAATTGCTCATACTGAGTAGCAATTTAACTGTTGCTTAAGATGTTTACAACAAACCCAAAACCTCTCAAATATTGGCACTGTGAGATTAAATAAATAGTGCTTTGGATGAGAACTACTGCATGAAAAGTTGGCTCTGATGATTCTCATCTTACGTTGATATTGTCTGTTCTCCTTACGCCCCTGATGTCCAATTGCATCAGTCGTTAAAATGGCAATATCATGGGGGAATAGAAAGACAGTCTGCTGCTGGTTTTGATCTCTACATTGCAATGCAATCTGGTCATCAAAACCATTCAGATATTTTTTCTTTAATAAAATAGCAGTCTTAAATATATATTGGGGAAGAATAAGTGGGTTTTGATGGAAAATAAATTCCATTATGTACAGTGAAGGAAAACATGATTATCTTTACCTGCTAACCCAGGAGATCTATTCTAGCAATAAATCTGCGAGGACCGATATTCTGAGCAGATCGTTTCTGTACATACATGAAACCATGTTTAAAACAGTCTGCAAAAAAAATAGGTCTGCCATGTGCTGAGATTTAGTAAGGCTATATAGATTCAAGAGGCTTTGATTACACTGAATCTTGCTCAAATAATCTGATTTTAAGTATATCACTTCATTTCAAAGTGTTGACTTCCTTGGATGAAAGTGGAAGTAACTATACTAATACTTGCAGGAGATATGTTTGCAAGTAGAAGAAAGAGGGCAGCAAAAGGATACCTCATTCTCATCCACAGGCCCAAGTTAATTTCAGCTCAGGGTTATCTGTAATCAGTATAGATCCATATGACGCAAAGCTTTTCTGTATGGGATACTGACCAAAATAACTCTCTGTGCTGACACTGCATGCCGGACAAGAGATGCTTTTGCTCCGGAATAGTGAGTGCATTTCTAAATCCAGAGTGATTAATCTGGGATAGAGTCGCTATTCTCCTAGAATCGTATTTTCCTGGGGAGGAAGTCTGATATGGCTAGCGATTAAAATGAAAACGTACAAATTCTGACGCAACGTTGCATCCCACCTCTGGAAAATGCAGCAGAGGCAGTCGATACTCTGAGCTCTGCCAATGTGACCTACTGACTGGGGGAATATCTGCTGTGCAGCGATTCGTTCCAGCAGCAGTGACTGCAGCTAATTGTCCCTGGGCAGACGAGCTCACAGAGCTGCTGAGGAGGTGCAGTAAAACTTCATAAAGCGTCTTTCTCCGAGCCAGAAATGCGTCTTCACTCATGAAGGATGGTAACGTAAATGTTTAATGTTAAGGGATTCTGACTTGCATGATTTATTTCCTCATTATCAATTTCTCTGTCGTTTATCCCGTTCTTGCGCCTGGTACCATCAGAGGGATTAGGTGATCGTCTGAGGGAATCAGCGTGGACCTGGCGGCCTGGCTTATGCCCATATTAAAATGACAGAAACAGCCACTTGGCCCATTCTTCTATGTCTGGGACGAATCAGGAAGAAAACGTAAACAACAGCCTAATATACGGATCAGCTTAATTATTCTGCTGGCCTAGCAAAGGACACTACCTATTAATGACAACAAAGGCGCTTTTACGGGGGTAATTGCTAAGTAGCACATTTAGAAGGTGGGTTGTTCCACTTTAGTTTTAATCACTGATTAAAAGGGAGAAATTCAAATATTTTAATAAAACTCCAGGTGTCGAGAAATCAATGCAATAAATTGAATGTGGAAGGTAACACTTTACAGTTATAGTTTGTCATCTCAGAAGACCCAGTGGGAAACCACATCTTTCGGAGGCTCTCACAAGATCCCAAAAACATGCTGCGTGATAGCTCAGATCCCGCAAAACAATCTCTGGATAGGAGAGAGATGTCATCTGTGTTAAGGCACTCCTGCTCCCTTTCATCCACATGTGCATAGCTCAGTGCATGCTTCGTTGCAAGGCCAGCTCTTTTGTACAGGGCTTTTTATAAGAGAAGGTTGGGGCATACAACTGGATGCCAAATTGTAGAAAGAAATGAACAGGCAAAGGTTCATTACACAAATTGCATCTACTTGTACTGATTGGGGAACAGGGCTGTGAATCCTGGATGACTAGATTTTATCCTTATCTTTATAACTTGCTTAATGTGACCACTCATGATGTGTTTGGCCCTGAGGAGTCTCAGTTCTGCAATTTATAACATGTGTGGGGGGGGTTGACAGTTGACAGAAATCATACAGCTCAGTTCCGTTTTTGTCGAACACACCCACATTTCTCAACGGAGAGGGAAATTATACCACAGTGCATACAGATATCACATTCCTTTTTTTTTTTTTTTCCCTTGGGAACGAAATTATCTTTACTATCTACTGCTGTCAATTATGCTACAACGCTATTAGAGCTCTAGCTGTGTCCAAAGCCTCGACTGTAATAGAAAAGCCACAAAGAAGGACGGTAACCAAATACCTGTCAGCATACCTTTCTCACAAATACCTAACCATCTAAAAGGCAGGAATCCTGTCCAAGTTAGTTATACAGGTTCCCTCACTGTATGGAGAGAGAAAGATATCTCCAGCGGGAAAATCATCCAGTCAGTCCTAGACACCTATTTTTGGTTAGGATGAATCATCTTCTAGAAACACCTCTCTCTTCACTGGCTACTGATATAGAGCCTAGACTGAGACTAGACATCTAATTTTTTTATGCCTTAGGTTAAATGAAGGAAGTCTCACTCTAAATCACAGTATCATTCTGTTTCAAGCCAAACAATTTGTTGTTGTATCTTCGTGGTGTAAACCCAACAATTTGTCACACAAAGACAATCAAACAGAGATAACGGTAATGATCGTGATAATAAAATGTGAAGCTCTATTTATGCTAGAAACGCCAGTTTAAAAATGGGACTCATCAAGCTTAGGGAAATCTCAGGAAAACTAGGTGGCAATCTTAAACCTCAGTAAAGCAAGCCAGATGCTAGAGCTGTGCTTTCACTCTCTCCTTGCAAATACAGTAAAAGCTCTGGGTATACTTCATGCATTTCCTTGCTATTCCTCTTGCTTGGTACTTAATATAGTAAACAAAAATAATCTTTAAGTACAAGATTTAAAGTTCTTAACATGCTGCATTTATCATCTTGATGCCCCTTCAGTATGTTGAATAAAGAAATCAGTCCTGTGAGCTTTTGCTCCCCTCTGAATTGCCTTCTTATGCAAAAAGATAGAGTCAACATTGAGTTTGAGAGCCTCCCAAACGTGTGGACACAGTGAAGTCAGCACACACAGCTTTTGTAGCTGACCACATCATCAGGCAGAAGGCTCTCTGCTTCATGGATATTGTATCCAGAACAGAGATCATCAGTGCATATGGGCACAGAGGGTACGGAAAAAGAAACAGTCTAAGAAACTAATCACTGCTTAGTTAAGGAATGTGTAGGTATCAACACGCACAGATGATGCGCCTTGAGCCAGCTTTTAGAAGCTTTCCAAGGCTGCCACGCACTTTTTGGCAGGAGCCCATCCACACGTAGCCACTACACAGCGCCCGCCTTGTGAGTGCAGGCTGGTTCTCTGCAGCGTCTGCTGACTCTCTCCACCTCCCCGTCAAAGTGGCTGCATGAGCTGCCTTAAATCTTTGTATTGCTTCACAATAATAGAAGTGCCAATGATTAAAAAAAAACCAAAACAGAAATGAAACAAAACACGTTGGCTCCAATCATTCATTTCACAGCCTCCTTCTCCCTCTTTCTGCCGAGTAAAAGCAGCTTCAATGCAGCAGTGTTTTCCTTCCCTCCAAATAAGGTCTTTTTCTTGCTGAAGTTCCAGCCAACTCCAGTGATTTTTTTCCTGTCTACCTGATCTCAAACTAATTAAAAAATAGCCTTTGCAAATGGTCTCCGGAGGATCACCAAACTTAAAGTGAGTTTTCAAGAGAAGGAATAGAGTCCAAAAATGTTTGATGTATATTCCAGTAACAAATTCCCATGACTTCAGGTCAATTCCTTTGATGGAGTAATCTGGCAAGGTTCATTTCTGACAACAGAGGTATGCTGGTTTATACCAGCTGAAGGTTTCATCCTGCCTTTGTTTACCAAATGAATGCTGAACTTCCAAAAAATAATGAGGTTAACAGGTCACGCAGCTGCAGCCTTCCGCTCCTGATAGAGCGGCGGAAGGGATATCAATCCCACTTTCCTCCCTTCCCAACAGTCCTGTCCCACCGGTGGTACAGAGATGGGGTTCCTTGGGGAGCCTTCTACACTCGTTAGCTTCTCCATAACAGGGGAATCATTAGATTTAAAACAAAAAAATAGGCAGATCTTGTTCATTCAGCACAATAGGGACTGATAATATTCATGGAAGATAGGTGCCAATGGTAACAACTCAGTATTTAATAATGCTTATCATGAGAATCAGCAGGACTGAAGATAGATGATCTTCCTTTGAAATTAAAGCAACTCTGAAATTTGGACCACATTAGAGACAATGTCCACCTATTTCTTCCAGATTCTCGAGTAGTCTGCTAAATTCTAGGAGAAAAACAAGGAAAAGACTATACAGTGATTCTCCTGCTTCTTTTTAATTAAATTTGCAGACAGAGGAGGGTCAAATAAGAATCTAGCCTCTGTGTTATTTATCCAGTTGCAACATGAAGTCTGCTGCTTTGAAAAAAACCCTCTATATACAAGCTTGTTTCTAGCCAAGGATTTCTTCATAGCAGGAGATTCTTGGCATGGGAAGATTGATGTGCTTCACATCTCTTTGCACAACCCCACAGAGAGGGAGAGCATCTGTGTGGGAGAGTGTGTGTATGTGTGTGTACGGATGCAAAATCTTAGAGGATGCCCTTTCAGAAGTGCCAAATATATGCCACAGCATTAGCATACAACGTATCTTGCTATTTTGGTCACAAATTACAATTGGGACACAGAGCTACTCCATCCGGGTGTAGATATTCATAGCCTTTGTTTACTACCTACTTGGCAGGAGCTATATATGGAACTATCTATATGATACAAGTGGACTATGCAACACAGTGCTCAATTCGGCCATAAAAATGCTCTGATTTATTGAAATAGTGCAGTTGGATGACACAAAAACTAATCAAGCTAGTGATACCATGACTGCCTGGAACAAATCACTCCCATATTTCACTATACCTCTATCAGCCCATTCCTCCATCATTTAGAAGTAATCTCAGCGCTATTAAAATGTGCCAGATAAATAGTACTTGAAACTCAAGCTCTCTGTTCTTCTACAGAACAGATCTAACTAAGAAATAGCAATGTATTCTCATCCTTGCAATGAGACTTTGTGTTATTCCTGCCAACAGAAACAGCGCTACAGTCAACTCTCCTTTTTCTGCAGGCAGCCTATCTGGCACAGACAGGTCATACCATTGATCTGGTGAAATCCAAGTGGTTTCTGGTTCATTGCAGAACACAAGTTTTCATGAATGAAGCTACACTGCATGGAGCTACACTACTACACTCTAGAAGAAATACAGCTGTGCCAAGAGCTGAGACTGAGCAATTTTGTCCCTACAAACCTGAGCTGGCGTCACTTGGCGCTGGTGTGGGTGGCTCTGCCGTACGTACTCGGCTGAGGAGGACAGGGTGCAGGTACTGGAGTGACACTGGGAAAGCCCATCTGAGACCAGCAGAGCTCATGTGCTCATGTGCAGCATCCCTCAGGACAACCTGAGCTGGGTCCCTGCTGCACCACTCGGATATCTTTTCAATATGCTCCCCCCACAACCTATTGTACGTGTATAATCTCAATTAGTCTATTAGTTGGATCTTCCTAGACCTCCACAATCACAGATAACGAAGAACCAGCTGTCTTTAAAAAGTACTTCATCCCTACAGATTGTCAATATTATTTGATAAGGACTTTCAAGAGCTAGGAGATTCTGGCCATACCCACTGAAATTATGATTTGAAAACTCCTTTTCCAGCTGCCTGAGCACACGCGCTGTCCTAAAGGGACATCAAAACTGAAAAACTGGACAAGTGAAGGCCATTACCTCTGGGTGGAGGGAGGCAGTGGAGGAATGAAGGATCAGCCACTCTCACTGTCAGCCAGTGGCATTCTTCTTCCTTCCAGAGGAGCCCATAATTAGCACAGGGTATTTTGATCCCCAGATCTTCTCAGTCCTATGCCATCTAAATGGTGCCAACTGCGAGGCTATTTCCTACCCTCCACCTCCACCTGCCAACTCCTCTCACAGGATGATGCCTTATCACATGCTTCAACTGTAGTAATCAAGGTGAAATAACAGGCTTCATTCATTATCGGCCTCAAGCACATTTAAATCTGGTAGCTGGAAGGGCTAGCTGGCCCGTGACCTCCACCAAAGCGGGCGGTGTTTCAGTTCTGGGTGACTGGGAGTCCAATGCCACCACTTGGGAGGGCAGGAGGAAGCTGCCTAAGTTGCACGCGCAAAGAGGTTTACACTAGACAGAAGCACTGTCTATAGACATGTGCCTTTAAAAGAGTTTGGGAATAAGAGTTTGGAGAAATATTCTATGGTGTATCCAGTTCAGCATTTCCTTTTGGTGAAACTGGCAGCAAGGCCAAAGGGAATGGTTATGACAAAACCAGTGAAATCATGGAGACTATGTCAATTCCCTGTGGTTTGTGGTAGTAGCAAGTGATGCCATCATACAATCAGAGCAAACCGCAGAGCATGTAATTTAGTGAACTGCGGCGCAGTTATATGGCAAATATATTTGTCATGCAATAGAAATGGTTGAAACAATCATAAGTCTTTCTGCGTGCTCAGGCTTCCCCGCAGCACGGTGCCCTGCTGTTGAATCAATTAAGTCTGCGTCTGCAGGTTACTGCAGTAAAACCCCACTTAACAGGATGAACTCGACGAGGTGTTTCTCAGGGCTGCGCATTACTTTCCCATTCGCAATGTTTTTTTAATAGGCCCAGACTTTGACTGAGGACACAGTGTTCTGGCCCAAACGGACGTGTCTTCACAAGACATTTAGAGCGAGACTGCATCTGCTCTTCTGGAGAGACACGAGTCTAATAGGCAATCTGCTTGATTTATGTGCCATGAAGCATGATTAGAGTATGGGTAAGATTCTTATTCATTACATAATTTCTTTGAAATTATGAACCCGGCATGTTTGTTATGAGATCCAAAACAAAGAGTGAAAGGACATTTTCAAGGTTGGCTTTAAGCCCGTATTTAGCAAATCCTTTTTTGTTGCTCCTCAAACCTATGATAATGCTGTAGAAATTTTGATTTTCTCTAAACAGGTAACTTTTTTTTTTCCCACATTACTTAATCCCCTTTGTTTTAGGTACCTTAAAAACAAGCATTATTTGAACTTCACAAAGGCATTATGCCCGGGATTCAAACGGGTAAACTGAGGCAAATGGGCAACTAAGCAATTTCCTTGAGAGGCTGAGCTGAATATACAACTCTAATGTGTTAACTAGCACATTGCTGATCCTTAAGCATCACTCATTTTTCTGGAGTGAAAAATCAATGCCATCATCAAAATAAGCTATAAGAAAATACAGGATGTTCTTGACACAGACACATTGACCAGAGATTTCAGTTTTGTGAAGTTGCTCTGAGGAAAGGAAAACTAAGATTTTAAAAGCACAGAGGCATAACTTTAAATAAGTAGTTTCCTAACTGGAGAGAATCTTTGTATAAGGAATGTTTAGGACCTGATCCAAAGTCTACTGAAATTTCACACTGGCTTAAATAAAGCTTGGATCAGGACCTAATCTTTATATTATCAGATATTTCTCAAGTGTAAGAAGCGACAGATCATTCTGTGCACAGCTTAAATGAAAGAACAGGGACAGCAAAGGGAAATGGTATCTGTAAAAAGAGAGCAAGGAAGTGGTGGAAGATCATTCAGTCATTACTTTCCCTTTTAAAGCAAACTGTCAGAGAGGAAGGAGAAAGTAGTAACTGGGAAATGAAGTGCACTCCAGATTTGAAAAGGCAGTGTCCATAAAAGAAGAAAAATCTAATAGAATATTCATTAAGAATTACTCTCTCTCCCTCCCTCTCCTGCCAATTTCTAAGTATATTTATATCTTTATATAATAATAAATACATGTATTTCTATGTTATTAGGAGGCTTAAAAAAGAGTTTGATCGCTCTCATGTGATTACTATTTGAATTTCTGAGGCTATTTATTAAAAATCTTCAAAATGCCCTACTGGCCTCTACACCTACTCCTCAGCTGAGGTAAAACAGCACCTGTCCTCTGAAGCCAGCAGAACATCACAGATTTACAAGGGGTTTAGACCTCATTGCGTTGGGTTTGAATTTATACTGCATGTGCCACGACTGCCACTTTGTAGGATTCAGAGGTGCTTTAGAGCACGGAGTCAGCGGGCCACTGTCTGAAATACGCTACCCACGGGAGGGGCTGCGGCAACTGGAAAGCATCACACGGTCAGGGAAGTCACTGTGTTGTGTATCTGTGTGGTCATCCTCGCAATTGCTTGGGACTACAAAGGAGAAAGATTGTAAAGTAGCGGAATTTCTTAACTGCTTCCAAACTTTTAAGCCTCCTCTGCCAAGATTTACCTAAACTTTTCCAAAAGTTTCAGTAATAAAGCCAGAGATCAAGATATTTTCCTCAGAGGGAATGTGGTTGATCAACCGTGCCTTGATAAACGATGCTGCATACCGTTGGGAGTTCTTTGCTTCTCCTTTAACTGATAATATGGTCAAGGTCAGTGTTTGGTTAGTTTATGGGTGGTTTTATATATATATATTGAACATAAGGCAGAATCTGTACATGACAGAAACAGCAGCTTTTTTTCAGTGATGGGCTGGAGCTCCCGAATTCAAAGCCCCAGCTGGCACACAACTCCCTTTTCAGCCGAGAAATAGAGCCTTGTGTTTTTGCTTCCTTCATAAAAGGAGAGGGAAGAGGAACTGTGTTTTGTTTTTACCACTACAAAGTATTAGCTGTTGAGAACAAAAGTAAATTATCTGTAGGCTGCCTGACTTTATGTGATTTATTAGTGTAACTTACCATCTGTTGAGCACAGGTACTTCCATTGGAAGACACGTAGGGCCATGCTTCCCCAGAAAACATAATTCTACTCTTTTCCTGGCCTTTACAGGAAAAGCAAAAAATGGACATCAAGAAACCTGAGGTGATGGCACACACCACGTGGGATGTGTTACTTCTGCTGTGTCTGACAGTGCATCGCTCACCTCATGAAACACTGACGCAATTGTGAATGTACAGTACACTGAGGTGTTTGCATACGATGTGATGTATCTGCTGCTGGCTGATCAGCTGGCCTTCTGCAGCCAACTTCAAATATGAGAAATCAGACCTAGACTGAATGAAACTGAAGTTACACAATTTCCAATGCACTGTTTGTTGCTTTGCTCTGGGTTTTTCTTTATCCCATTTTGGCAACTCCACCTTCACACTGCCAGATGCAGAGTAGGATTTACTACACGTTAATGCCTTCAGAAGTGAGGAGTGGGAGGGGATGAGCTGCAGGTACCTCCTCAAGCTTCCCACCACCCTCCAGACCAGAGCTCAGCTCGTACCCAACCTTTCACCTCTATTCCTGTCCAGTCCCCAGCACTTTACTTTGCCAGTTCCAGTCCCCCGTAACACCTTGCTTCACCACTGCTCAGGAGACTGGAGAGGCCCCAGCCATGATTTATGGGGACTGGGACCAGGCAGGGTCAGTGAGCCTGTCTAAATTACCCTGGTTTTGAATGGCTGCCCTATAGACTGCAGTATTGCCTGGGCTCCCTGAAGCTTCATCGGCACTCACCACTTTTTATTAAAGGTTCAATCACAGCTTGAAACTCATATGAACAATCTGGCTCCCGAGAGGATAAAGAATAAAAGGGGCAAGCTCACAGACTATCTATAAATTGTACGTGGTAATGTACCTGTCCATTTGTACCGACTGCATTTGTGATATTCTCTTGATAACAAACATCACAAACTTATCTGCGTGACTGACATATTTGTGAAAATCAAGGCCTATTCTGAAATCAGCCAAGGCCAAAGTTTATTGGATAATTCACTCAGAACAAGTAACTCACCCAGGGCTGTGAAAATGTGATGTAACATGCTTATTTGGTGACCCCAGGGAATGATTAGCTGCCCTTAACTCTGCTCTTACTGAGACATTGTTTACCCTCAATAAAATTACTATACAGCTGGCATTATTTGTGATCTCCTTTGACACTCTCAGCAGAGGCATTTACAAATGAAAAGACGCAGAGACTAAAGTATCTGAGCAGTTTTCAGCACACTGGCAAGACAATGAGAGGGAACTGTCCTGCCATTTCTCAGGCTCCCTGTTTTGTGGATAAAGTCTAGTCTCAAGGAAGACCAGCTTAGAAACTCCAAGGAGCCCTGGGTTTCACACGTACTGAAGTTTAACAAATTTTGCAAACTAGAAAGACAAATCCCCATGATTGAAACAGTTTATGATATTGCACCATCAAAAGAACTTAGTTCTTTTATCTTGAATTCTAAGTTTAGGTTTATGTGTCTGTAAAAACACTTCATTGAGGGCCTTTAAATGTTCTGTAGCAGTGTGTTGTGAAAGCAATGAAATGACAGGAGTTCTGACCACAGCGCTCTTAATTAATTACTGATTGCCTTTCTGGATGGAAATTATTGGGTCTGCAGAAGAGCTGAGAATGATCAAGAATTTACTGTGGCTAGGTGAACTCTGTTTAGATTGTAAGACTCAGTGTGTGTAAAGAATAAAACAAACAAACAAAAGCCCCATAAGTGAACAAAATTAAAGAATACAAAATTAAATGCTGTCAATAAAAAGAAAATAAATTCTCTTCAAAACCAGCTCTCAGGCTCTATTCCAGTGCATGTACAGAGAGCATACCGCATGTCCTCTCCGTCTTGTGCCCTGACAGGCTGTCGATGTTTAACCCATCAGGCAGCTAAAACAACCACACAGCCAGTCACTCGCTTCCCCGACCCAGTGGGATGGGGGAGAGAATCGGAAAGAAAAAGGTAAAATTCATGGGTTGAGATAAAGACAGTTTAATAGGACAGAAGAGGAAAAGACTCATAATAATGATTATGATGATAACAGAATACACAAAACAAGTGATGCACAGCACAATTGCTCACCACCAGGAATCGATGCTCAGCTAGTTCTTGAGCTGCCCTGCTCCCAGCCAACTCCCCCAGTTATATGCTGAGCATGACATCACATGGTATGGAACGTACCTTTGGCCAGTTTGGGTCAGCTGTCCTGGCCGTGTCCCCTCCCAGCTTCTTGGGTGTCCCCCGCCCTTTCATTGGCAGGGCAGTATGAGAAGCTGAGAAGTCCTTGACTACTTGGCAACAACTAAAACATCAGTGTGTTATCAACATTATTCTCATCCGAAATCCCAAACACAGCACTATACCAGCTGCTGGGAAGAAAATTTAACTCTATCCCAGCCAAAACCAGGACGCAGGCTCACTCTGGTTTGCTGCCTGCACCTCTCACTCTTGTTTCTGCAATTCCACAAACTAAAGAAATAGTTATTGTTTATTTATTTATTGATGATTTATTTAATCATCATTAGCCAGCACAATCACCTCCCCACAGTCACTAGGCCAGTGATGCAATGTTGCAGGCTTATAAAGCACCTCCTGCCCCACGTGTCATTTCAAACATGAACACATGTACTGATGTTATACAAGTCTGCAAGAACTGTTTCCAAAGCTGAGATATATGGGACCTATCTTTCCAAAATGTAATTCATAATTAAAGAAAAGGAAGAAACTACCCTCTGTCTAGTTTCTACCTTGCAGCCGTTTGTCACACTTATATTCTGCATACACTTTGAAATGGTCCAGCACACACTACAACAGCTGCAAGGAAGGAGAATGACAACAGAGCACCCTCAGAACTAATGTCAATTAATGAAATAAAGCTATTTACATAATCTATTTACCTGCCAACTTTTTCACAGACTGCAGTTTAGGTTACTTACAGATAAAGAGAAACAAACAAAACAAAAAGGTTGTGCTATGATGGAAAAAGACACCAAAGTCATCCTATTGTAACTGTCTGCTTGAATTGGATAGAAAAGGGTGCAAAGAACAGACGAACATAAATCCCATGTTTTGAAAGTCAAAAGAAGCATGAAAAATAATACACTTCCTTTTGCTTGAGTCATACTGATCCTTGCTGAGGGACTACAGAAAATAAACTAACAAAGCTTTCAGCATTTACCAAATCACCATAAGAATAGAGTGGGTTGATGATTTCAGAAGATTCCCATGTCTTTACCATCAGCCAGCACAGTGACATCTCAGTGGTTGCCAGTGATGACATAATGCAGCTTGTATCGTCACTTTTCTGGGATCACAGCCAGTTCTGGTGAGAAATGTGATGTAAATGAAAATATTTTGAAGGCAGAGACTATGACAAAGAGTTGGAAGAGACTGAGATCCACGCATTAGGGAAGGAGCCAGTAAATGTCCACAAGAGGGTAGAAGGATGGAGTAGTTGGATGAAGAGGTGGTAAAAAACAAGGAGAATCTGCCAGTTGGCAGAGATAGGAAGTGTCTGGTCAAAAGTACTGGAAAACATACCTGGATGATACCGAGCCTTGCTAGCAAAAGCTTGGGCCAGGCATAAACCTGCCTCGATGCATCGAGAGTAAAACAAGACGGGGTGAAGCTGTAATTCCTCAGGGACGTAAACTAAGGTGGCACAGGACATCCTAATTCTGGCACTTGTAAGTATTTGTTTACACAGTTTTGCAGTATGAAAAGTCTCTTAACATAGCTTTTTCTCTATAATGTAATTTTTCAGCAAAGTCATGAAAAAGACGTAATTTCTCCCTACTGAACCCAAAGGGTGCATTTTCACTTAAAGTTCTTTTACAAGCAGCTTTATGCACTTGTGTCTCACTGTCCATGTTCCATCATAATTCTGGGAAGCCCTGGGCTTGCCTGGTGGGATGCATCAGAACATTTTGGCAATACAATCAGAACTGGATTTCCCCCCCTTAAGTCACATCCCACTTAAAATCACCACCGAAACTTAAAAATGGGCCATGAGCTGAACAGATGAAGTTGGTACTGCACTGTGTGCACCTACTTAGTCACAAAATACATGACTGCTATGTAGTCATCCTTTCAGTGTTTATGGCTTGAGCTTTGAAATCGTAAAGACGTACCCAATGACAACTTTTTTTTTCCTTTTTTTTTCCTTTTTTTTTTTAGCTTTAAGTTTTGTTCTTTCAGCCCTGTGGGAAAGAAAAGGGGATTTGTCAAATGTACAGCCCTTTTGTAAGGTTTTGGGAATGCACTTTCTTTCAGCAAGGTTACAAAGTAGGCTTCTACAGTGACCTCAGATTCACAGGAACCCCTGTCATCTTTCTAAGCTTTATTACATCTGTTATCTTTCTAATAACTGTGATATAAATAGCATGTGATTCTACTTGCTTTCAGAGGTCTATCTAAAGAAAATGTGCAGTGACACATGGACATGTACTGACTCTCTGGGACTACGCACAGTAATATCAACCTACAGATTGGGCAATAAATTTTTAAAACTCATATCAAGTCCATGGGGGAGTTCAGTGTGTTACAGTGTCTCCTGGATGGAGCATGCAGCAAAATTGTGATTCACCAAGTATTTTGTTTAACAGAAAAAGAGGCAGACTAAAAGAAAACAGGGCATTCTCCATCCACCATGTGTTGCCTGTGCAGTTATTCTAGAACGGAGTCGCATCTATGCTTCTGTCATTTGGCACCTGCACCTTATACTCCTGCAAAATGAAGTGCTCAGGTCCCAAACCTGTGAGTGAACGTGGCTGGGGCACGTGATATGTTACTGGATGTAAGAACTGCTACCCAGGTGCTGGGGAGGCCCCTGCACCTATCTTACTGTGCACACCCCCCCTTCCATGTAAGTGTACAACATCACCCAACAAGCATATTTACTAGTAACTTTTTAATACACTCACTTTCCAAGCTATTAAAATACTGTAATGAACAAATCCGGCTTTCTTCTGCCTACCATCAAAACACTTTAGAGGGAGCCTGAAATTCACTTTAAAGGGAATAACAGTATTCTCTTAGTAAGACTTAAAACCCACTAAATAGGCACTAGGTTCACCTTTTTCCTTATTTCTCTCAAGTGCTGTATCCAAGCTGGGGGACCTGTTTACAACTTGTCTGATCTCTCCTGAAGTCAGAGTGCAGTTAGTGCACAAACATCACCCGGGACACCATCAGTTCTGTGCTGCTGTTTCTAACCACCACGTAAGGAGGCTGACAGGCAGCTGTATCGTAACCGGGTCAGATGTGCTGCCTGTAGCTGTAACGCATATACATAGGATTAAGAATGAAATCAAGCTCTGCCCATGCTATCACCTTGTTTTTCAGAAAACTACTTTTTTTTCTCAAATGCTGCTTAATACTCCTACCCTTCATTTAAGGGTAAGACAGAATATGGAGTGGCCTTGCCCTACATTACTTAAATGGGATAAATCTGGAAAGATGATTTCCATGCCATGAAAACTTAAACTGTAGGGAATGTGGGGATCAGAGATAAGGTCCAGATTTAATTTCCTTGTTTTGAAATACCCTGGTTTATCCTACAGTGTCAAAAGAAGCCTCAGGTGGGTGTGAAGAATTGAATGGGATAACATTACACCGAGCCTATCTTCACAGATCTTTAGAAATGTCTGGGTCTATTTTGGGGTGCTTGACACTTAGCTTGTGTCAACAGAAGCAATATTGCTAGCCTTGGAGACTAAACTTTGTAAATTCACAACACAAGATAAGTAGTAGAAACAGTGCTCTTATGCTACCCATCTAATTGGTCTTAAAACTGTCCTGCAGGTTTGCTTCTTTTCTATGCCCGTGCAGTCTCTGGCTTTGCTATTGAGATCGCTACTAGCAGCACACAAAGCGATGGCTTCTCTGCTAGACACTAAAATGAGACCTGCGAACGTGTCCCACACAGGTTGCAATCTGCTTGTGACAACAACTGGGTCATAACAATCCACACTGCTGACACACAGGTGAGAGGGAAAGCCTTTGCATTTAAATCCCAGTCATTAGCATCCCCACTGCTGGAGAGGTTTAGTCTCAGCACTGAGCATGACTGCAAAGGTACTTGGAGTGCAGCGGAAGAAAAACAAAAGGGTAGCAGGAGAGACTGCCTGCCCGTCTTCTCTTTAACAGTAATCTAGAGTGTCACTTGTTCCTGAGCTATTCCAGATGACCTGAAATGCAGTGAGGAGGATATCAACATTAATTCTGCACTAGTATTCTGACAATTGACTGTGTGCCTGCATCCAGCTTGTTTGGACTGTTTCTATATCATTGTTTAAAAAAATATCTTGAAACATAACAATAGCTACAGCAGAAGAACTAAACCGAAAGGCAAAAGGATTGCTTATCAACCATAGGACCTTGCAGATTGGAAATCTGGATTTTAAATGTATATGCACCAGTTCACTAGGACTCCTCATGAGAAAGAATTGTGGGGACCACTATGGTGGCGAAAGGGCCAGGTCTGGCAGCATCTCCCATTGCACTGGGAAACCAGGAGCTTAACGTTAAGTTATCTGAGCTCACTTCATACTCACCGATATTCCTCTATAATTAATATATAGTGGAAACATGTTGTCTACAGGATACTTTGTGAAGGTGTTTATTAAGGTGGTCTGTATGGGAAAACTTACTGGTATAGTTATACCACTGAGGTCACAGGGATTTAACTGCCTCTATAGATATTCCATTCAAAATAAAAGGGACATTTTTTCTTGCTTAACTTTATGTCATTTTGAAAGTAAAACAGACTAAGCCAGGGAAAGGGTGTTCTAGTTTTGAATAAGACTATCCATATAGTATGCATTCAGGGATTTAATTTTACCTATTCTGGTTTCCCACAATGAAACTACTGTTATATGGGACCAAAACTTTTGAGTCATCAGTCTCTGGTGTCTCTGAGAATCTCCTGTCTACTGTGTGTTTTCATGACTGAGAAGTTAGGACTACATGAGCATTATGATTGTTTCTATAAGAACATAAGACCATAGTGAGTCAAAAGACCTGACACCCAAATGTCTTAATAATCATCATTTTTACAGCACTACAAAAATCATTAACTGTCTATAATAATTGCTGGCAGTAAAATATATAAAGTTATCTTTATTCTGTATGGCAATTAGCATGTGGATATGCTTGTGCATGAGAGGCCACACTGCAAAGCTACACATGAGTCACTGTGTCTCCATGGGTGCTGGATGCACCTCACTTTCAGAAGCACGTCCCACGGTCCTTTAAGCTGCAGTAAACTGAGCTGCTGTTATTTCTTACCCTGTGCAAGAACTTGTAGATCTGTATCTCTTAGTCTCAGCTGGTTTGGACACCTCTTCATGGCAAAATGGACAAGTAGCCAGCCCAAATGAGAGCTTCTCTTAGGATTTAAGCTAGTGCTCTTGACAATCTGGCTTGACTGAAAGCATAACTCTATCAGGTAAAAGGATTTTGTAAGGACTATCTGAATGAAAGTTTGACTCGGCTGGGAAGCAGATATATTTTTAGGGCTCTGCAGCACAGCTGTGACACCAGAGTTTAATGAGTTGCTGCAGGTCATCTATGTTAGTGTCAAGCCAAACTTTTAACATATTCTTTTAAATCTCTTTTGCTGAAAATAAACATCTTTGTCTTCATTTGCTCTGAGAGAACTGTGTGCACAGAGTTAGTTACTGCTGATAACATTACAGGTCACAAGATGAGCTGTTTTCTGAGCCGTGAAATTTTCACAGTGTGAACAGGCATCAAGCCCATAGTGCTGAGGGCTTCCTCCGCATAAAGCTGTAAAATGTCATATAGTTGTCTTTGGCTATTGCAGTAGTTCCACTAAACCTTGACTATCATGTAGCAAACCTAGAGATTAGAAAGCAAATTACTTGGTCATGGTTTTCATGAGTGTTCAGGTCATTTTAATTCAGCAAGTTTCTCAGGAACTGTAGATTCTTAATCAGAAAGCATTTAATCTAGTGTCACTGAGAAAAACACTAATTCATTGCACTTCTAAAGTGCCTCTCATCTAAAGATAGAAAAACCTTTTTACAAACACTGTTGACTCACACCACCCCTAGGAGATAGGTGTTAGTACTATCATTTTACAGAAGGCAAAACTGTAGCACTGATGTATTTGTTTATGTAAGTCTTACCTGGGCAAAGAGCCCCACTTCATGTATACAGTGAGCAGATAGGCACAAGCAATAATCCCTCAGTTTCTTGTCGTCTTTGTTTCTACCTTATGTAGGTAGGCTGACTATTTTTCTTCTTATTATTACTTATACATATATATATATAAATAAATGTACGTAGCACTTTGGAGAACATTCACCTTTGTAAGTAAGATCAATACATATTGCACAATTTAATAAGTATGGCAATAAGTTGTATTCATAAGTTGTTTGATGGACAAAATCCATCAATTCCTATGGCTTTTGTAACAGAACCTATGAAGTAGAGATAAGAAATAGGAATGATATTTAACATGTCACAAGATATTTCCAACATCTGCATATCTAATGATAATTTGTAGTACAAATAAAAATATAGATCAAATATTCTGCATTGCAATGAATCATGCAACTGATATTAAGGTAAATCAAACAACCAACTCCCAGGGATGAGTTTAGAAATCAAGAAGTTTGAAAGAGGAACTTTTGCAAAAGTTTGAGGGTCTACATATTTACACAAGGGCTTCATTACTGACCCCAGATTCTAGGTCTCTAGGTAGGCTAGTGCAAGCAAAAGAGTGTTCAAATAGGTAAAAAAATATGTTCGGGTGTGCACTTAAACCTTCTTTTTCCTAGAAGGAACAGTGTAAATAGGTTCCAACTTAAAGCAAATCCAAGATGCAAACATAAAGTGCTCTAGAATTAGAAGCATGTAGCTGTGATCTAGTTGCAATGCCTGCATCCAGATGCTTTGCATTTGTGGTTCTGGCATAGGTCTTTCTGACAGAAAGAAAGACTTTTCTGATGAAAAGAATCCAACAAAATAAAGACATTCTTGTATTCCGAATTATGGGTTGTTTTTTTAAAACGCTACTGTTCTTTTCTTTGTTTTGGTTTTTTTTTTGTTTATTTTGAAAACCGAATTGTAGCAACTCTACTCACTCCTGCTGACCGGGTAGGCCGCCTTCTGCCTTCCTCACTCACACAGCTGGGAACTGAAGGATTTTTCTTCCGGCTAGTTCCTGCATACAGAGTGCCTGTTGATGACAACAGTCATTATTTCCACATACCTACTTTAAAAAGAAAGTAAATTTAGGAAACAAGCATGCTAACAACCAAAACTCTCTGTTTCCTCTGACCTTATGGAAGAATGTTTTAAATAAAAGGCACATTGGAATAAATATGCAATCATGTGCAAGGTCACTAGCTGTCACTACAATACCTTTCCTTCAAAGGATCAAACTCTGTCTTGCAGACTTTTGGTTAAGTTGGATTTCAGCAAGCGTTGGTTGGACAAAATCACAGTTGCGCTGGCTGTCCTTGAACAACATGTACTTCTCCAAACCCTTAGCAGCCTCTGAATGGAGATCACATCATTTTCCTCCTCACTGTCACTTTCCAGCTGATGCTCTCAGACTATCTGCCTTATACTATCTCCACAAGTCTCACTGCAAAAATCATCATGTCTTTGGCTCCCTGTTTTCACTGCCTGCAGTTGTCCATAAATTCCTGGCAGGGAGGGAACAAGCTTTTTCACTCCTTGGCCCTGGATTTCTGTCAGTTCCTTGAGCTGTGTTCAAACCTAATCTCAGCCCTGGACATACTTTGACCATAGAATCAGCTTTTAAATGACTCCACATTTCTACTGACATGAATACCACCTTTAAGCAAGTTCACTTGGAGATTTCATAAGTGCTGGGTATTGTCATTACATGAGAGCAATTTTGTCTGGACTTCATTTTATCACTTCATTACATGACTTGGTCACAGACTGTATGCTGTAATGGGCGACAAGAAGATAAAGGGCCATCCTTAGTCATGGTTTCTTGGAGGTCAGGCTGTTCTGCCAAAATTATCCAGGAGAGAATTGCTTTTTCACAGGCCAACTTGACACTTGCAACCACAGTTTCCCCATTGCGATCAGCTTGCAAGAAAAGCAAAGCACAAGAAATGTACTTTTCACTCAGACAGCTCTGTTGATATTTCCAGGGGATTTGTGTGCTTAGAAGTGCTCACATCTCAAAGGCACTACAGCTCTCCAGGTTTTCCTCTCAGTGGCAACTGGAGTTTGCAAGTGCCAAGTGTGTTAGCACATCTCAGCTTGGTGATGATGTTTTGTCTGGTAAGCGACACTAATGAACACCAAGCAGGTTGATGCTACTGACTTTCTGAGGCAGTTCACAGGAGAGCCTGCTACGCACATCCTACCGTCACCTCTGGTCACCCACATCAAAAGTGGCAGAGGTATTTGGGTTTCCTACAGTCTTAAGAAAGCCTCTTATCAAATGCCACCTTCTCTTTCAACAGAACCATGGATAAATCTTGGATTTGTTTTCAGTGGTGCTGAAGTATTCATAATGTAATTTATTTGACCATGATAGAAGGAGGTCAGTTGAAAGAGCTGTGCTTGTTGATATTATTTGAAGACATAGGCAATAATCTTTAATTCCTTTCACAATTTCTGTATTTATCCCCTTGATTTTCCCAAGTTTTTCCCTCCTCCAAAATTCTAGGTCAGAATAACACATTGTTTTTTTTTTTCCTGAAGCACTGAAAATACACAAATGCACACTACATCAATGTTTTTTAAGCAGTAAACAACAAATAGATAAGGAAATAATTTTGACAGACTGGCATCCTGACTGGCAGGTAGAGAAACACAGTGTCAAGTCAGAAGATATCACGGCTGAGAATAAAGAAACCAGAATGACTATGTTTCTCATAAAATGATGGTTCAGGATATTTTGATAGCTTTCTGCACCAGAATGGTCTCCTTGACTGGACCATCCTCTTTCTCAGCACTGCAGAACCTTGGAATTCCAGATAAATAACCTGCATCAGTGAGAAACTGAAAAGTTATTTTAAGGTTTTGAAGGCCACAGAAGAACGTAAACTGTCAGAGGGCACATAAACACACTCAAAGGTGCAGACTACTGGAGCACCTGGCTGCCAGCCAGAGTGAACAGCACTGTGTTGAGCAAGCTGAGATGCTTCGTTTTGTGTCTTAGTAATGATAGGAACAGTTCGTTGATCCGCACTGGTCAATTGATCAACTGGAGAAATCAGCTGACTTAGTTTCTTACAATGAGATATCACTGTAATATCTTGTTTGACCTCTTTCTACTCAAAAAGTGCATCTGTGTGTTTGTGTAATATAATTTATAACAGACAATGTAATTGCTTGGTCTTGTCTACAATATGCCTGTGCCCTATGAGAAAAGAGATGTATCTGTAAACATTTCTCACTGCTAACTGGAAATTACGTAGGCAGTCCTGTAGACTGTGGAAGTCCTTGGGACAAGTCAAGAGAGCAAATCCATCATGATATGGGTGCATCTCATCTCATTCAACTCTCAATTTCTGTGACAAAACCCATCAGAACCAGTGGGAAGAATAGAAAGCTAACAGGCTTGATCCACTTGCTAGAGAAGACGGTGGCAGGAATTGGCTCCTTTTCACTGAAAATGTGTGCTAAATATGTTCCTTGTCTGCAGTTTCAATTTGCCACTGAAAGCTTAATTAGCGTTCCTCAGCAACGGGGAAACATTCTGATTGACAAAACTCGCTGGTTTTGGCTGAGGCTTCAAAGTGCTCGCTTCACAATAGGCTCCATGGTTATTTTTAAACTCCTTGCAAAATTCACAGCTGAGCACTTTGATTTAGAGTGAAATTCATCATCATCAACAACAACAACAAAATGCCATGAACAGAATGATGCATTTCTCAGGAAAATGGGAAGTAGGAGCTCAGCTCAAACTTTGTGACCTATGGCATAGCAGCTTTTCCCCTCCTATCTCTCAGTCTGAGAAGAAAATGAGGATACTTGGGTGAAAAGGAAACCAAACAGACAGTTCAACAATTAATAGACTATAAAGTAAAGATAGTGAGAAATGAAGTGAAACCATCTGTAGATAACTTGAGAGGTCTTTTGTTGTCAGCGCCAAAGAAAACTGTTCTGAAGAGCTTCAGGAGGGACTCAGAAGGAAGAGTGGACAAAGAGTAAGGTGCTAGTTAAAATTCCATATGGACAGGTATGTGCTGAAATGAAGATCTGCCACACACACTACCATCGTCTTATCAACTGCAACGACTCCAAAGTAAAGCCACAGGAGTCACTGGAACTGGGTGGTGAAAATCCTGTTCTGTAGCACCTAGAAAGGTAAAATGCTGAGCTGCATGAGGAGAGGCAAACAGTTCTCGAGGCACCATCATGCCCCTAAACACACTTTGTTCTGTACTGGAATATTGTGGACTACTGCTATTAACATCCCCCTAAAAGACACTGAAAAGATAATGTTTGATTATTACAGAGGAGACCTAGGAGCTAGAAAGGGTACAACACATGAATGAGAAATTAATATTTGAAGCTAATAAGCAAATACCATCAAACAATATAATCTGTGAGGCTCAACTCTTTGCAGTTTTGAGTACTGTACTTCTGAAACATGAGCACATACTAAACTGATTTTCAAAAGCAAAACTAAGTATCTAAGAGGAAAATACAAAAATACTTTGAATCACTAATTCATAATACCTTGCTGTATTATGGCATTATGAAAATAACTATCCATATTTAAAGATAATAGTGATTAAGAGTGTATTTGCAGAGGAAAACAAGTAAGTTAACAATACTGATTTCTGTAAGTGTCTGATATTATGAAGCATTTACGAACAAGTTGAAGAGTTTTTACTGAAAATGGAAGCTTTCTTGGACCAGGACCTAAGCAAGACTGCATTCGTGCATATTAGTATGAACCCCAGTTGTTCATGTCAGTTATAAGCTTGCTAGTTAAAAATTTTTAAGCATGGAAAGAAAAATAAAAAAGAAAAAAAAGAAAGTAGTCATACATTCCAAAATCATCATTCCATCATATATTTGAAAATCATCATTTCACCACCATCAGTAATAACGTCTAGCGGCATACTTGTATAAATCTGCCTAAAGCACTTGTAATTTTTGCGTTGTAATAAAATAAGAATGATGCTTACATTTCTCTCTCTATTAATTTCTGGAAAAATCTGGCAGTAATATGTACTACACATGAATATTTATCAGAGGAAAATAATGGTTATACCCATATTTAATTTTTAATCTGAGATCTTGGATATTATTAACTTTTCTGGCAGTATTAAGAGGAATAATTTCATAATTCAATAGTGAAAAGAACTGCAAATGAACCATAAGTAAATAGAGCTGAATTATCTTTTGCAAAGATCTGAGAGAGACTGAGGGTATGCAGGTTGCATGTAAAAACCTACAGAAAATCAGATATATTTCATGCGTGACAGACCACCTTGCTTTGAATTCTGCCTTCAGAGTTCCCACACTCAGGAAATAAATTTGCAGGCAGGCCCTCCCTCTGTGCCTGCATTCCTGGGCCCTGGAACAATGTGATTGCATTACAGTCTCACAGGTGTTTTGTTTTGGTTTCATATTGCTTGCTTTATTGAAAAAGTTTTCAGTCCTAGCACTTGCAAGGAAGAAATCTTGAAAGCTGAAACCAAACGTAGCTCATGTCAACGGCACTGACCTCCATCTGTGGAGATGTGACAAAAGATGGGAATGTAGGAAAGAGGACTGTGTGGAGCAAAGTCCCTTTGGCTTGGGAGAAGTACTGGAGGATGTCCTGTGTGTGAGTGCAATGCTTCGTGTCCAAAGAGGAGCGCACTTGGGGAGTGGAGTTGCCACTCCCCCCACTCCCTGTGCTCAGGTTCACATCGTGGGGCACTACGAAGTGCACAAGCTGGCTTCCTCTTGAATGAAACCGAGCCAAAAGATGTCCTCTGGAGTCAAACCTCAGCCACTCTGGCTGCGAGCAGATATTTGGACAGAAACCACTTTGTGCAGTCCAGTGGTGAGCATGAGTGGGCTACACAGCAGCCCGTGAAGTTTCATACCCAAAAAGGACCTACATCATGCAGAGGCAGGTGCCTCCTCATGGCCAGTTGGACCAGCCTAGAGCTGGGACAGAGTAAATCACCCTTGAAATGTGTACAGGGTGGATGCCAGGTCTGCAGCATCAAGGGGGTTTGCTCTACAGACCTGGTCCTATTTGTCCACAGCATTTGCTCATGAGTTTGCTCAGAATACAAACTCTGATGCCACCAGCACCCCCAGTTGGGAGGTGCTGGTTCCCTCTCTGTCCCCAGCTTTTCCCTGTCTGGGAAACTAGCAGAACAGATATGGGGGGACCCAGCTCTGCAGAAAACCAGAGCGACACAGAAGGAGACAAACTAAATTTGAGCAAATGAGACAAACCAGAATTACACAAAATAAACACCCGGTAGCTGATGCTACCAGCGATTAAGACAGAGCAGGAAACAAGCCATGAAATTAGGTCTATTACAACTGACTTCATCAGGTTTTAATCTGCTTTGCCTGGATTTAACAGTCGAGAAGGATCTTCCTGACAGTCCTCCCTGGCTGCAGGATTACCATTTGGGTGTGTAAAGCTAAGCAGGTGCATAAAGGCTTTCCTGGCTCAAGCTGAAAGGCTTTTCCTAGGCTGGCACTCCTAGAAATGGGGAAAAACTCCTGACAACTGCACAGTCACCTATCCACGCCAGTCACAGGCTGACCTCTGTATATATTCAAATAATTTGACCAGTCTAGTTTTAAATGCTCACTTAAGAAAGAACAAGTGTCACAAAGCTCTCTTCAGGAGCTGGATACCTAGTTCCTTTAAAATTAATGGCAGCTGAGCACTTAAAACTTGCCAGTGGTTTAAAATACTAAGTGGTGCAGTGAGCACAACCGGAAGACTACCGTATAGATCATTGAAACTCCTTTTTATTTACGCATTCAACCTAAGCCTTCCTGGTCCTATTCCTTCTAGCTCTGTTTCCTGGATCAAAGACTGTTTCTTGCTGTGATGCTTCAACCCCCTCGCATGATGATCACCTTGCTTGTCCAACACACACATTTAGCTCTTTTTAATCTCTATAAATCAATCTCTTCAGACGCTTTTTCACTCTGTCATCCTCCCTTGAACTCTTTCCAGTGTGTCAACAGCTTTCTGGGTGTGACGTACCTGAATTACACACTGCCTTTCTCACCACTACCTAATTAGCAATTAACAGCCAATATAAGAGTCTCTTTCTCTTACTGATTCCTAAAATTTTGTTTCATTTCCTAAGTGCATCAGGATTACTAACAATAGCCTCCTCACATCTTACTGACATATGCAGCTCTATGGAGCGGTGGTCTTCCAGAGGGAATGCAAGACAATCCATTGGGGTGTGGGAAGAAAATATTTTTGTAATATTAATAAATAAAATTAAATTTTAAAATACCTTTAAAATAGTATTTTCTAATCTTTATCTCATCCTTTTAGATTTGTATTTGTGTGTATGCTTTCTAATAGATATATTATTGTAGTAGTAAGCATACATAATTTACAAATAAATAAATGTACATATATTGGTAGTGCACATGCAAAAATTTTTTACTGATACAGGTGCACAATTAAAAAAGTTTGGAGACCACTGCTATAGAAGTAAACAATAGCAACATACATGTATTTCAAGTCTTGAGCTATTTGTGTCAGAAAATCCACCCTGTTGCCACTGTGCGTGCTACAGCATATACCACATCTGCTGTTGAACTCACCTGGCGCGGGGTCAGGCCTTGCTGACTGACACCGGGACTGCCTGCACAAACTGCTGCCATCATTCCCCATGGTTAACGGTCTAATCAGAGAAAAGTGAGGGTGCGTGGGAGAGTTTGGACTTTGGCACCAGGCACTCTGATTAGGGAAAAGGGATGCAGAGGTCTTTTTCTCCCTGTAAAGAGAAATTGAATTAAGTTTCCTCTTTGTATTTCACACATTTTGCACATGCATGTATGTGCACAGGATATAAAAAATATGTAGATTTTATCTATTACTGCATTATTTATCGTATTGCATTAACATATTTATTATTGCATTTTGCATAGATTTATGGTGTTTACTGCACACATACATTAAATTTATGCGATATACCTAACAAACAGCACGCGTATATTTGACACATTCTGCATGTAGTTGTAGGTGGAAGAACTGCAACTTCTACATTGTTTGACATATCACATTATAATTTACCTTTGGTAAATATGGTAGGAAATATAACCAAAGGACTAGGAAGGGCTTTGGTTATAATTCTGCCAGACTTGACCTCTTTGCACTGATTTTTTACATAAATTCTCCCTGCTTCTGACTTCATTTCTTTGGAGAGTTCGAGCAAAAGTGATTTAGCCATTTTAAAGAACAAAGCTTGCAAAGAACAGTCAGTTTAACCTATGCTGAAAGCTGTTCATCTTTGCACTATCTCCAGCCACAGTCCGGAGAAGAAATTTAGAGAAGAGCAATTATCCCAAACATGAGAAAGGTCACCTACTTTTTTTGTGAAAATATATCCAGATTGGCCCATTCTTTATTTCTGAAATACATGTTTTTCTGTTGCAAACCAGGCTCAAAAGCCCCTGGAACCAATATTCTGGAGAGGACTTAGAAAAAAATATCACCAATTTTGCGTTCCTTATTCAAAACAGCTCAGGGGTTCCTGATAGAGGCCCGGGCCCAAACTAAACTGTCCGCAGCTAGGCCAATGAACCACACTTTTTCATAGTGCTGCCAATTTTAAGTTTGATACAAAGGCTAGAAGACAGTTCTGAAGCAATTTAGAAAGCAATGGTTATCAGTCCCTAGTCCACTTCAAAGCACAGTGGGCTGAGACAAGACCAAGTTCAGGCCCACCCTTCTCAAGATGAAGGTAAATAGCTCTGCAAACAGTAATATTTTTGGCTGAAGGCTTTCCAAGTTGTGGTGTCCAAATGGTGCCATCCAAACACTTGGGGCTCAAAGGATAATATGTAATAATAAAGTCACATTTTAAGAAGAATTTTATTTGGATTTTACTTTCCACTTTGTCTTGACTGACAATGAACGCAGTCCTATCAGGAGTTTTGGCCTGGATACCTGCTTGAAGGTTAAGGTTAATTCCTATTTTCAAAATTACAAAGCTCATTTAAAAGCATTCACTTACAGAGCCAGTCTGGTGCAATGCTGCAGTTACAAAATAAACATCAGATACCTTTTAATGAAGCTTTGTCTTTTTTTTCTTGTTTGCCATGAATCAGCCCTCTTCCACTCTGTATCAGTTATTGTAAATTCCTGTTCATTTTCCCATCCCTCATTTTGCTTTGTTGTTGAGAAAGCTGGCATAACAATGTTCTCAAATTTTTCACTTTCCTCTTTCACCATCCATCCCTGCCTTCTGTTCCAGTAGAGAGGAGTGTACCAAGCCACAGCCTGAAAAAAAACCAAACAAACAACATATCACTGCTTATTTATGTTCTATGTTTTTCATCAATATAATTGTTGTAGACAAACCAGGAAGGGCTGAAAGGGTAGGTGTTCCCATGTATTTCTGAGTTACTTATCATTTGAATGATAAATACTAATCGCAACCGTGAAATTCCAGCTTTTTTTCTTTGGTCTTTAAAATCCATTTTCAGTCTTTAAATATATTTAGGGTAGACACACCATCTAAGGGTCTTGAAATTCCACTGCTTGGATTAAGTAAACCAGAAGAAGGAGAGAAATGAGGATGTCACGATTCTGCAAGTATGCCAAAGGCTGCTGAAGGAAGAAAAAGCAATCTGTTCTCCATGTCCACAGTGGATAGGACAAGAAGGAAAGGACTAATACTAAGACAGAAAAAGTTCAGTTTAGGCATGAGAAGAGCTTTTCTAAGCATACAGAGAGTGAGGCAAAAAAGCAAATTGCTGGGGACATCGGGGATTCTCCCGATGTCTCCCTTACTGAAGGTCTTCCAGAACTACCTCGGTAAGTCACAGCCAGGAGCAATCCTGGCAGAGGTAATCACGTCTCAAGTTATCTTTCAGCCTCTGTTTCCCTGGCACTGATATAATAGCAAGTATGGCCAAACTGAGCTAGAAGAGGAGTAAATGTGAAAAGGTGAGACCAAAAGTCAACATTCACTTAACGGTTTGTAAGGTGTAAATTCTACTACCTTGGGGAAGCTAC
This sequence comes from Aramus guarauna, assembly GCA_013400195.1. NCBI lineage: Eukaryota > Metazoa > Chordata > Aves > Gruiformes > Aramidae > Aramus > Aramus guarauna. Next base: position 883,252 of record VXBL01000728.1, on the reverse strand, counting down.
CTAACACACTGTTTATGCAAATCACAGGTCTTTTCCACATTACCCCTAGTTCGAGTTTGTCTAGCTAAAAATGATGAAACCTATAGCTGCCACTGGACAACTATAGGGTATGAAATTACCTTGGGCTCCTTCTCATCCCCAAGTCAACAGAAGTTTGCCTAAAAATATTTGACACAGTTGCCAAGCTGATGGCAGTTACTAATGGGCAGCCATGGGCTGAATAGCCCTCATGGTTGAAACACAGTGGAAGAGGACAGTGGGCTGGCAATTCACACTTGTGGAGCCCCCACTTCAGTTGCTGTGAGGACATTAGCCTTTCATTCAATAAGTGGTGTCATCAATCTACCATTTTTCTTCAGTCCTTCAGATCTTAATAATTAACATCCACACTGAAGCAAGGTTAACAGAGAGAGATCGCAGCTTTGCTATGTTTGGATTGCTTGTGCTTGGTTCTACAAGGAGTTTTAACAATATGATCTTAAATCTCTGAAGGGAGTCCAGCAATAGAGCTGTCTGGGTAAGGAAATGCAGTGATTTTGCTCAGGGCACTCACTTGACCACTAGGCTCACAGAGAATGGTAGCACAGCCAAGGCTTGTCCTAAATCTCTCCAGGTCCTTCCAAAGAAAATCTGAGGGAGGTTTATAAAGCACTGTGGCATCTGCTGCCCAAACCTGCAAAGATCAAGCAGTCATTAGATTAAAGACAAAATGGCTCCTGGATATTTATACAATATAAGAAATCAGTAAAAACATCAGGTTTTCCTTTTCCTTTTTGATTTTTGTAACACCACTCACTATTTGATCTGTGAAATCAAAGCCAAAAGAACTATATTTCAAGACTCGCAGCTTAGTTATAGTGATTATTTTCAAGTACCTTTCCTGTGGATTAACAGAGATTAGCAAAGGCATATTTTTCAAGGTGTGACAGTAAATCCTGGGCTTTTTGGTCTAGCTTGCTGAGAGTAAGATTAAAAACAGGCAGTTTCTTTTATTTTCTGAATTACCAGGGGCATTGGAAAAGATCTGTGATATCAGCTTTAAAATTCCAGCCTCTGCTTGATTCTGGATTCCCTCTGTTCAGGGAGAAGCTGTCTCTACTGAAGACTAGAAATTTTTTGTACTTTTATCCTGATACAAAAGATTTAACAACATTGTGCTTTATAAAGTGAACACTGCAACCGTTATCACTAATGCAGTAGCAAAAGGACCTGTTATGAAAACATATCTCTTACATAATACAACCACAACACACTTTTGCAAACGGTGTTCCTAAAGGATTTGGCATTTGCCATCTGTGAGAAAATGGCTTCAACCATTTCCTGGGAGCCAAAACAATTCTCATTCCATGTTAAAGGAGAAGTATCTTGGGAAAAAAAAAAAGCTCTCTTCCAAAAGTGCTGACCGTATGACACCCTGCCAAGGTGTATTTGTGGTTTTTTCACACATACACCAGAAGACAGCAGTGACTGTGGCTCTTCTGGGCCCCCACCAGCTTGCATTTCCAGCTTTCTTGCAAAGGGGTTCACACAAGGCTGCATTGAGCTTGGTGATGAACACAGACTTTGCCTCCTTTTATTCTGCAAGGCCTCAATTTTCATCTCAGAAAAAGGAACAAGCACTGGTGGCAAAATAGGGTTCAGGCCGTACTCTAAGTGTCTACACTGGCATCTGACTTGAGCATTTTGCCTTGGTTCATCTGTCACCCTCACAGGGAGCTGGGGCCTGAAAGTCCTCCCTAGCTGTCTGGCTGACACAGACACTATTGTACTTGAATTTTAGATGCAACTGTTGGCAGCCTGAATATGACCCTTTGAAATTAATAAGCCAGCAGAAATTTTCTGCTTGCGTATGTTGAAACATATGCTGTGGTGGACCTTCTACCTCAATCAGTTGTTCACCCAGAGCCCTTTAATGATAACAGGAACAGCAACCTTGTCAATGACTTCAGCACTGATCAGAGCACTTCAGAAAGGACCACTTTTGGGGTGGGTAGGAATAGTTGGTGTGTCAAAGCCAACTAAGAGGAAACCATTTCTGGGGAGATCTGCAAGATGTCTTGCACCTAGCCAAGCAGCCAGCATCTTTACCCAGTACAGCAGAGACTGGGCCCACTCTGAGTGTGGTTACATCCCAGAGGTTGCTGGAGGCCACACACAGACACCAGCAGATGCTCCTCAGCTACACCTACAACTGAGCGTTGGTCACATTTAGTTCACATGTTCAAGCCTTTTTCATTACCACGGATATCAGATGCATATATTTGTTGAGTTCTATTTAAAGCTTTTCTGGGGTATGAAGAAGTCATCTGACTCTTTGCATCTTAGATGCTACCTACCTCTCTAACTCTTATTCAAACTGGCAAAAAGATACATCTGAACTAGCTGGAGGGGAAGTAATTTTTGAAGAGCAGCAGCCCATGCACTGAATTTTTAACATATAGTTCTGGCACCACATCAAAGGAGAGCACATCATTATCTTCCTTTCACAGAATAGGAAACTAAGGCACAGAGTGTCATCATTTTGCCTGCAGTCATCCAAGGCAAAGCCAGGAACAGAGCCCCATTGCCAGAACAATGGTTTATGGCTTTTTCTGCTGGATAACAGCTGTCCTCAGATAGTGGGCACGGTCTGGAAAGCAACATCATTTTTCTTTTTATCTTCACTTGAGACCCTACTAAAATGATACCTCAAGACTATACACAAACCCATATTAATTGCTTCGGTAGCAACAAATAAAACTAGTTTCCTCTCCAGTTCCATTATCTGTGGGTTTCTGATCCAAGGTTCACACCTTCTGTTGGCAAACACTGGCACAACTCAATATTCTGACAATATGGGGAGCTTTTTATGGGAGCAATGGCTGGAAAAAGGAATGTATCAAACAAGAACTCTCCACGATAGCTTCCCCTTGCTGGGCAACATGAAATGCTGAACGTGTCATACAAATGCCAGGTTTGTGCTGATGATTGACATTAGCAGATTCTTCTGAATTCATCATTATTTGTGAGTGTTAGCCTTTCTGAAAATACAGACTTAAGTTTGACTCTACACCGTCAGGCTAAGAGTGTACCCTAGTCTTCCAGCTGAGAAAAGGCACTCAAACTCCCCATACTCACTGTCACAGTGGAGTTGGGCCCCATCCTGGTCTTGGGGGGAAACCGAAATACAGCCACTGGTTGACCTTGGACATCCTGCTTCAAGAGATAATCCCCAATACTTTCCTCTTTTTCAGGGGCACAGTTCAGGATCTTTACAAAATGACCACCTGGATCAACTTCAGCAATTTTCAAATTTCCAATAGCACTGAAGGAACAGAAGATAATTTTAAAGTGTGAAAGTACTGTTTAATTGAAAAAATTACATGTATTTCCTTATAACAATTAGCCTATATGTCAGTAATTAAGGTAAGTAAATGTACAGGCAGAATATTTACAGCACTGCCATTCTACTTTTTATGCAGTGACTTCCATCTGAAAAAATCCATGTGCACTAAAATTAGTATATTCTATTTCACTTCCACACTCGGGTAGCATCCATTACCATCAGAAATTAAAAGATTCTTTGTAGAGCAAAAAGTCATCAGTATACCGTTTGAATTTGTTTTTTTCTAAATCTATACAGGTTACTACTTCTAAGGCTGCCTTGGGTATTTAGCCTAGTATGATTAGTGAGAGTTGTGTAACTATCTTCCTAAGTTTAGAAAATTCCCCCTGTCCATCAGCATACCTTCCTCCTTCTGCATCTCATTGTTTTTACTTCCTGAAGACAGACAAATGTTCATTATTAACACTTTATCAGTAACTCAGAGAGACTCCATGCTACAAGGCTGAGATTTCATCCCTTCCTTGTTTCAGAATCACAGCAAAATGGGGTCTGTTTTGCATCTGCAGTAAGATTGGGGACTTCTTGTGTGAGCAGGGGAACACTCAATCTCCCTTAAGCACTGGAAAACATATTTATCACTTGAGTGTTCCTTTAAGTAGCGCACATGTCAAGGGAACACTTTTAAACACTCAGTCTCAGACTATAATACTTATCATAGGTCTTATTAGACAGGTTGTGAATGAAGTCTAAGAATCATTCAGCTTTTGATGCAGCATCTACTGCGATAAATTTCATTATTTAGTACTGGTGCAGTGTCTTGTCTGTCTTCTGTGTGTGTAATGCTTTTGCCCTTGCCACATTCATCTTGTTCCAGTAAGTTTAAGTCAGAGACCTCTGTGTGTATAGTAAAGGTTGACCCAACAGCCCAGACAGTCTATGTGCTTGCTTAACATAGCCAAATCCTCACGACAGTGTGACAAATACTGCCCACCCACCCCAAATAATTCAGCTGTGTGGTGTAGCAGTGAGTCACACTTGCTCACGACAGCCAGGCTGCCTCGAGGCTGCTGCTGGCATTGATAGATTTGGAAGAAGAGCCGTGGGGAACTGCCCCCCCCCTCCCCCGGCCAGAGAAGACATGCATAGAAAATGTAATACTTGGCTGCTTCTCCTTTGCCTTCCTGCAAACTTTGGGAACTCCAGAGTGTTCCTCCTCCTCCTGAGTCCTGGTCTATTTGTGCTTCATGTCAGCAAGGAGAGACCCAGAGACAGCTTACTGGAGATGCAGAGCCTTGGAGGGGCTCTGGCACCACAGCCATGCTAAGGGGCTCCTCACCTTCAGACTCTACCCGTCTTCTGGCTGCTTGCTTTCATCTGGCTGCCACAGCTTGGCATGTTTCTCCTTCCTTCCTGTTCATAGGACCACAATCTAAGATGGATTGCTGAAATAACCCAGTGTAAAAGGTTTTGGGGGCTCATTATTTTACCCTGAGTTTTTTTGTCAGTCTTTGCAAGCTGTAGTATCTGTGCAGCTGAAGGGATGGACAGCTGTGCTTAAAAACTTTGCAAACTGCTGAGAATGATCCTTTGTGATCCCTTGGTTTGTAAGTCGTCATTTACACATGCAGATGTAAAATGCTGTGACTCAAATCCACAGTTTTCTTCTACATTGCTACAGTCCCAGAGCTCCAGCAGTGGCCTAGAACTCTACTGGGCTCTAAAGACAGAATGACACCCTGGTATTTTTACCTTCAGGAAGGTGTAGAGCCAGTTAAGTCAATGGGAGAAGACTTAAACCATACAGAAGGCGAATATCTTCCTTATCTCCCATTTATCTCTATCTGTACAAGGAAAATGAAGAAAAAGTTTTGGGTGCCAAAACGTATCTAGGAGCAGGACAGGAAAAAGCAGATGAGGAAAGAAAACTCCTAAAACAGTCTTAAAAGGTCATTTTAATGATGTAACTTTGTAAGCAGCAGAATCCGGGTTGATAATGGAGTGAATAATGAGGATCTAGGATAGTGTGACTTTCCCTCAACATGACCTCAGGTTGAACCTAGTGAAGCTGGGGAGACTTGGGGCTGACAGGAGTTTTTGATACAACATGCGGGACTGGTAAAGGACCAAATGATAGGACACAGGAATTTGGTGTTGGAAGCTGCTCTAGCATGACATGCACAGCTGCCAGCTTGTGTCCAAGGCAATCCACTGCCTCACAGTCATGCTGGCTGAAGGAAAAAGTCATATCCCAAGCTGCAAGGCTTAAACAGCAATGTTAGCTCAACCGTGCCTAAGGGTGAAGAACTCTTGCCTAAGGGCAAGAGCTGTTAGTGATAAAGAAGAGTAAGTGGGCTTGATCATCCTTCAATCTCAAATGCTTCTGAATCATCTGGGCACTCTCCTGGGCCAGCTCAGAGATCACAGTACTTTTGATGGGCATGGGATGGGAATGCATCACCATGCAATTCTCCTTCCGGATATGGAAATAGACCCTCCCTCTGTCAACAACTTCCAGTACCTAGAAGAGCCTAGGAGGAGCAGTTAGCTCTTGACGATCCCGCTCTGGGTGGGATTTCCAAGGTAATGGCTCACTGGCATCTCCCTTTGGTTTCTGGGAGAAAATTTACCGCTCCCCTGACTAAGCCGGGGATTAACAGCAATCTTTATTCTCTGCCTGTACATCTCAGACTCTTTAAGTGAAGAGGGCCTCTTTTGTTAACACATGTAAATCTAAAAAAACCCTCCTTAATAATAAATGTCAGGTTTTAATTTCTTCTGCACATAGCAAAAGAGAGAGAAGTGGAAGAAAAGAAGAAAGGAGGGAGGGCAGGCAGATCCACACTCGACACCAGGGACCTTGACTCTACTCACTACAAAACTTAAGAGCAGGTATAATCCTCCTCACTTAGAGAGTGAAGCTCTCTCACACACGCTCTCTCACACTCTCTCCTGCTCTTTTCCTCAGAGACTTCTATCTTTAGTCAGTCATCTTTGCTGCATGTTGCTTTAAATTCAAATTGGATAATCATCCAGATTTTGGGGGACCCCATTGTCAGAGGAATTCCGGGGTATATAGCCCCTATTTGATGAAATTCAGAGTGGCTAAATTAAGAAAGGACTGACTAAAGATAAGATTCTTTGTTTGAACTGGAAATCCTGTTTACCAACAACTATTATTAAGGAACCCTATAGTAAAACACATATACTTGTACCTTCATGTTCCTGTATATTGTTTTCTGCCAAACAAGACTCTCAATGTATGGATATCAGGATCTATGTGCATGTCTCATCGGGAATTTGGATCTTAGCCTGCACACTTCCTACCCTTGACCTTAAAAATCCCAAATGTATAGGCGCCATTTGAACTAATTTCCCCAAACCCATTTGGTTTTTGCACTCTCTCTAAGTGTACATGCAGCTCTTAGCCCCATGCCAAAGCCCTACACGTAACAGGAGGGAGGGAGCTGGTGGGGAAAGTGAGACCTTCAGGATTTCTCTAGGAACTTGCATAGCGAGATAGCTGCTGGATGGCAACAGACTTTTGTGAGTTTAAATGAGGGAATAATATCTCCAGGGAGATGTTCACTGAAGGCTTCAAAGCTTTTTTTAGCAAGTTAGTTTACCTTTCAAAATAGTGGACCAGGTCCTGTGAGACAGGAGCTAAAGTGCTGAAGTGGGTGGGGAAGAGGTTGGTGTGTGCTGATGCTGTAGTTTCTTCTGCTACATGCTAAAATGCTCTGGTGGAACAGAATCCAAAATTTTCTACAAGGTACACAGCACTGCACATTGCAGAGGGGAGAAAAACTGTCAGTGCTCTCGGTAGCATGGGGTGCATCAGCCAAGGACCTACGACCTGCCATTAGGATGCCATTTGAACTGCTCCTCTCTGAGCTAACAGAGGTAGCAACAAGGCATTTTAACTATAAAACACACCAAGAATTCAAGTCTTTCCAAGCTCCTAAGTCTTTAAGAAAGTCACAGATTGATACTATTATTACGCTGGGAAAGGCTTATCTCCAGAAGTACAAATCCATTTTATTTGTATGCCAACAGATTTAACTATACTAGAGGGACAGGATAGGAAAAGTCTTAGGAGAAGGTTCAGCTCACTCTGTGAACGGCTGAGAAATGTTGCATACGTAGTAGCTGTATGCCACTCTAGGCCCGAAATGCCATGGTTCAGCTGAGAACCCGAGTGCTTTACACATCAGGGCTTTAACTTAACTCCATCCTTAGTGTGTAGCACATGCACTTAGTACAAAACAGATACTGATGATTTTCAATAGCCATGCACAAAATTTCAAGTATCTGTGCCTGTTTTTCTTGTTTTCTGCAAAACAGACACCCCCAAAATACAGCAGACTTAACACTGCTCAGGTGTGAAAGTCAAGGAAAGGTTTAGGGTGACATTCACTTTGAACAGACACTATGGCTGTCTCTGAGCATCAGTGCCAGGGCATATGTCACAATGCTATCACCTTCCTCGCACACAGCTGATAGCTGAAAATCCTGTATGCAGTGAATCCTGATGCTGCTGAAAATCCCAATGCTGCTGAAAATCCTGATAGCTCAGCTCCCATCCATTTCTCAGTATGACATCAAGCATTTATTAGCAATCTAATTAAACATATAACCTTCAAGGTGCTTTAAGCCTGTTCACATATTCTTGAAAGCAAACGGATGTAAACTAAACTCTATTATAAACAATAAAACAAAAATATCCTAGTTGGACAAACTCACATATTTCTACTAAGTTTGTGTGTACCTGTATTGTCGCTTCATGACAAATCAGATCCAGCCATACTACTCAGCAATTCTGTACAGAAGTATTACTAAACTAGATGTTCACACCTAAGGTGTACACTCAAAGGATGTTGTATAATGCAATACCAAATTAAAACATTGAGTATTGTGTACTACAATGTAATTTTGCTCATTTAATGTGTATAACAAGAAAAGGTATAGTTTAAATTCAAATTGAGTGGAGTAAAGAAAAAAAAAGTCCTAGTGTGCTGGCATGGTGGAATACCATAATAGTAATGAATCAAATGACAGTTAAAAGAATTGCTTAATTTATGCATTTACCACGTTTAACCACACACAAAGCAAACTGTCATTGCCTTTTACTCTTTATCTTCAACAATTAGCAGAGCTAATGACTTCTTTTGCTTTCTGTATGAGACAAGATGTGATTCAATCCCCACTGGAAAACAGTTCACACAATACAAGGAAATGCATAAAGGGGAAGGTGATCCCTTTTATCTCCTAATGTTTATCTAGAGTTATTCTTCTCAAGCCCAGTCAAACAGTATGGCATACCTCATTACTTGGAAACAGCTTTAGAGCTCTGGACACAACTGGAGCTTTCATGCTGGCTTTCAAAGGTATCTTTTCATGGGTCTCCCTATAATGTCCCGAGAACTACATAGACCTCTTTATGGAAACATATGCAAGGAGCACCATGGGTTTACAAAGACTAAGTCCATGAGAAAAATGCACATAAAGTCAACGGAATTACAAAATTAATGAGAGCAGGGAGACCAGCAGGCATCAAAGAGCTGGGAGTCAGGAAAGCGTTTGATAAAGTGCCTCTCAAAATATTATCTCCCATTGGCTTAGACATAAATACTGTCACAGGAACCATCTGAAGGACTGGGAACAAGGAATGATAATAGACAAGGGGTTTGCGTTTCATGTGTTCCCTATAGGGACAATGGGTAGTTCTCATTTCATGGAGCATCTCCACTTGTGATGTGCGAGGGGGAATAAAACAGCTGGTTAATAAAATATGTAGATAACATTAAGTTGAGAGGAGGGGTAGGGGAACACAAATGAGAGCAAGAGAAATAATACAAAGAGCCCTAGAGAGATTACAAATATGGGCAGGAAACAAGTGACATGCAGCTCTTGGAAAATGGTACACTAATTTATCAGGGGGAAATAGCATTCACTGGAGGGAAAAGTATGGAGAGCAATAATGCTGAAAGAAGGCTAGGAGGAAGCCAATGATGCATTTGCAATTTGACAGAACAAAAAAGGCTATTACAATTTTATGGCACTGTCCTCGCGGAGTAGGGAGCACAGAGTGGAAGATTCTCTTTGTGCAGCCGTGGAGAGGGGAAGCTAGAACTACTGATCCTGATGCTCACCTGCACCCGTGCCTGGCTTGACCAGGCTTCACTGACTATAAGAAAATTCCTCTGAAGAGTACATGCAGGTAAATAGAGTTCTCCCACTTCTAATACAGGCAACAGAGAGTTCATCCACTCCTCACATCTTGGCCTGAGGCACCAAACATGCGACCTCATCCATGATGAGTTTTAAGTACTACTCTGCTAGAAACTCTGGGTTTAGGCTGGCATGAGACCAGAATAAAATGTACTGGGTTCATTTTAGGACATCTCATCACCAGAAAAATATTGACAATTAACAAGGAATTATAGGAGGGTACAAAAATGATGAGGGATTCAGGGGCTAATTTGCGGGGGAAAAAAGTAAAAGAGCTAAAATACTTGTCTTCAACAGATAATCACAGGCACATGTGATACCAGAATGGGTATAGCATGTGGGTGGAAAATCCCAAAAAAGCACAGGCTTTGTGCAGCTTAACTATCACCAATGAAATATCACTGTAAAAGGAGAAATGTAGGTTGAGGACTGTGAAAGCAACCTTAGCAATAAGCACGTGTAGGCCTATCCGCTGAACAATGCAGTAGGAAAGTCTGTAGCAAACAGCGTCCACATAGGGGCTTGCCTTAAAATTGGAGTTGTCAGCTATTGTAATTTCTCTGAAGGTGACAGATTCAAGATAACTGAAACCAGCTGAGGATCTCTTCCCGCCCTTAATATATGTGAAGCTAAACTAAAGATGGCAAATGTATTTTTAGGACAACTAGCTTTTCCAGGAGACAATACTGTATTTTTTAATGGGATTTCTAGGTGAGTGCAAACCACATACAGCCCAGTTCACCCCTTTGGCTGCCTGTCAATGCCTCAAATAGCTTTGTGTAGCCCACATGGTAGGATCCCCTGAAATCCCCTGCAATATCAGTTCTATTCTTGGATTCAAAATTAGTTGAAGATAAGGCCAAACCAGCCATGAGGCACTGTGGTTCTGCTCCTTTTATGGACTCCCTTCACAAGGGAGGTATCTTTGAATTTGTATTAACAAACATTGAAAGGGGCATGGTGAATGAAGGGTGATTTATCCTTTCTGAGGGTGAAGTCCAATCTGGGGGCAGTTGTCCCTAAAGCAATAAGCGAGATCCTCACATTTCAAAGTCTTTAATGTTCTCTAATATCCTCCTGGATAATGACTCAGTGTCTCATCAAGGGTTTGCTTGTGTTTCATAGCTCCTGCAAAGGAGATATTGCAGCAAACACCATCTCTTCCCTACAAAAATAACCTGAAGGAAAGTCCCAACTGTGCCTGTACCTGGAAGCAGCCTTCTGGTAGTCCTCATAAGTAGAACGTGTCCTTCCATGATTCTCCATACATCCAAGGCTCTGGGCAATCTTCCCTGAGTCAGTAAACAAAGGGTTGAAGCGGTTCTGGCATTGTCCTGACACCATCATTGAAAGGCTAAGGTTTCTTGATGGAGCAGAGTTCCAGTTTGGTATTTCAATACCAACTCTGGGCTGAGCTGATGAGCAAGCAAAAAGAAAGGCACTGAGTTATGCAATATTAACAGAAAGACAAATTATGAGAAACAAATCTCTTTTTTTGGTAACAAAAATGGAACATTTAATTTCCTCTTTGCCTCTAATTGCAAAGCAATGCCTAGCAAACGCTCCTCTCAAAGTGTTAAAACTATGGCTATAAAATAGAGCACAGCTGGTAAACTGAGTATTTTCTTACTGACATGTAGATTTATCACCTCATTGGAATTACCTTGGGTAATGAAAAAACAATAAATTATGCCATCAGTGGTATAATTGTCATCCTGCAATTTTAGTGCTGTTAGACAGCACAGCATCAGCTGTGAGTGGATAATGAATATATCAAGGCTCCCTTCCAATTACAAAATGAAAGTGATAACATCTCCTAATCCCCTTTTTGTTCCCCTTTTCAAATACAAGTGTTTGAGAAGGACTATGCAGGACTCCCGGTCCTGGCAAAGGCAGGGAGAACCAAACAGAGAGAACATGCCCAGTGAACCCATCTTTCACCAGGAAAACTTCTCTCATCTCTTACATCAAAGTCTCCCCAACAAACTAAATCCTTGTCAGTGCCTGTTTCTCAAACTAAACCTTTGAGATTTTCTTCAATATTTTATGTTGAGTATTGTACAAGACTCACTCCACCAGGTGATCTATCTCTAACTAGATCTCATGGGGCAGCCTAAATTTTGGGGTGAAGATGCATCCCTTGCTCATCTTAGCTCTGAAATGACTGGAGCACAAATCAGCTTCACTTGGATGAGTGTCTGGGTCAAACAGCATCACTGCAATGCAGATTAGCTTCACCAGCTCCCTGGAAGTGTTGTCTACAGTGTTACATTTTTCCGTATGAGGTTTCGTTTGGTTTGAGGGGGGAAGGGTTGTTGGGTTTTTGTTTTGTTTTTTTTTTACAAAAACCCAGGGTGTTAGAAATTCTGTAGTTCCTTCTCCCTGCATACTTCGTCATGGCATGGCAATGGCACAGCATCAGACACTCTTCCAGCGTCATTTGTAATCCCTTCCCTTGGGATACCCAGGGAAGCAGTGCTCCAGCACTGGGACAGTGGTGTTGGTTCACCCCCCTGTGTTAAACCAGTGGCAGGCAAGCACAGGGGTAATAAGGAGGTGAAACGCTACAGCGTAAGCGGTCTAAAGAGGAAGCTACAGCTGGCGTACAGTTTAACGGAGTGTGACTTTGGTCAAGGATGAACCGAACTAAGAAACATTAAATGGCATTTGTGCTTTTGGTAGCAGAGAAACAGTACAAGGGGAAATGAGCTCCATAAGCTGGGCTTTGTTTTTCTGGGCTGGAGCCTTTGCTAGATCAAACACTGAGAGTGACAGCCAAACTGGCAGCCGCAGGGTGAACAGACTGTGTTGAAGCTGCTTTTCACTGATGTGTCAACAAGCCAGTCTGTTCTGTTCCTGAGATCAGACCTATGGTTGCTTTTGCTGTTGCTAGGATTTGGCATCCTTAAAAAGGACTTTTGGGGAGCCTCTAGGAGGGGCACTGACACTATTGAAATTCAGTGGGATCGAATGACTAATTCCTTCATGCTCCTTTGGAAACGACTGTCTAAACCCGTGGTAGCACTCCACAAACACTCCACAGGGAAAAATGCTGTAGGGGAAGCCTCCAGGAGAGCATCTCTTAGGCAGATAAAGTCTCCTCTCCTGTGGCACCCTGAACTCTGGGAAACCCCATCTCCATCAGTCATTAAGCTGCCTTAAGTAGTTCGCCCTAGGGTACCAGCTCTGCCCTATAGGCTCTCCCTTCCCCCCCCCCCCCCCTTTTTTTTTTTGTGCCATTTTGCTGTGTCATGCCACAGCAAGGGACATTTATACCCCAAAATTCATAGTGGAGAGCTTAGAAAGCTCTCCAAAGAGAGAGGAGGGTCTGAGTTCAAACTCACCATATCCAAATCAGGGCATTGTTTTTAATCACAGCTTTCCACTTAGGTGGCTGAATTAACTTCCAGGCAATGATGTGGAGGGGACAAAGGGTCTGTCAACAAATCCTACTGTCTAACGTGCTTCATTGTTCACCCATACACATACAAGAACAGGAAAGAAGGACTTGAAGGTTGGTGACTAGCTCACGCTCCAAAGGGTAGATCAGCAGAGGCCCACCTACTGCTTTCCACATAACTACCCCATATCATATGTGTAAACATGCCCAAAGTAGTTTGAAGTGAATCATAAACTAAAGACACAACTGGGAGGAAAGATAGACAAATGGAAGCACGCACACACACAGAGGGAGGTCACAGCAGTCCCTTTTCCCTAGAAGACCAGGGCATTAAAATATTTTCACAGCTTCTTTTTCCTTTCAGACAGCTGTTTATGGCAGGAGGATGTACACTCCTTTCGGACAGCAAATACATTGGGGTCTTTCATTGTTTTCTAATACCTGGGGTGAAATCCATCTTAATTCATCAATACGTTGGAGATGATCAGCATTTCACGTTAGGAAAAGGAACGTCACCCTCTCCCAACCCTGGGGCAGACAAGTGCTGCTAAAATAAGCTGCAGCTGCTCCCTCCCAAGCTTTTCATTACAGCATTTCACCAAAGCCAAGTGTTTTGATTTGGTTCAATAGGCAGCAATGAAACATTTTAACTGAAGAATGTCCAAGCATTTTGTATAGGTCAAATGAAACATCTCGACCTTTCCAAACATGCTGTTCCCCTAGCAGCTGAATTAATGAAGCCTGGTTTCTAATGACTTTTCCCCTTCATTCTGCTTCCCCATCCCCCTGCCCTGGCATCATTTGGGTTCTCTGATGGCTAATAAATGGGAAGGACATATCAACCTTTTCTTCTATAGGAGCACTGACAGTATCTCTCATGCCTGACTATCAATTTTTAGAAAACCTGTATGACCTTATCCCTGAGGACACTATCCACATGCCAACCTGGGAGGGAGAAACTGGTCCCTGTATTCAAAAGTTATTACGGTTAGAAAAATGGGTGCATGTGCACACAGACCATAGCTAGGCACCACAACAATAAAAAAATCTAGGGTTTTTTGTTTTGTTTTGTTTCCCCCAAAATGTCAGTGTTTCCATTTTTATCATTGTGCAGGTCTAAACCAAATGCCAAAATATCAGAATTCCTCACTGACCAGAAACTTGAGTCATAACTGTGTTTCAAGAGCTGTGTTGCATCTCCTTTTTCGCAGGATGTTGAGCAAACCCTCTAATATGATTGGCATCTTTGCTCTAGTCTGTGTTGAAAAAACTAAAGAGCATTTAAAGATCTTTGGGGACAAATGTGCTCTGCTTCACTGGAGAGGCACGTAACAGAGATTTGTCCTCCTTCTCTCATGAGCCTCCCTTGCACAGAGTAGCACTTACACAAATCCCCACCGAGCACCGGTTTCTTCTTGGACTTGCCATACTTTTCTGTGGGAACCAAAAAGATCTGGTGGCCAAGTGCAATGCCGGGGCCTTTGCCCCATTGGCAGCACCTTGCTGCAAGATCGCTGGTGTCACTGCCCTTTGTCTCACAACACAATGCTGGAGACAATGATATGGGGAGGGAGGCAGAGGGTGCAGAACCTCTGCTGGCTTTGGGACTGTTCTCAGCCCTGGCTGTGATTTAGAAACAATCACAACCCCTGCAACAGGGTAGAGCTGGATGTTCACTGTTCAGCAGCTTATTCTGGGCTAGTCATAGCTCCCAGAACACATAAACACAACTTTCCAGAAACCTCCTCCAGGCATCGATGCACTGCTTGGAGCACAACTGCAGATTTTTCTACATGGGAAAGCTAAGCCTACTATAACATAAGGCATGAAAATAAATGGTTCTTTTTACATATGGAGTCCTTATTGCGTCTATACCGACCGTGAATCACAAATAACAAATTTAGTCTAGGGAACACAGGCATATCCTCTACCACCTGAGCCTCACCTGCCACTCTTGTGTTTGGAGACATGATCAGTCCCAGCCAGAGTGTGGGATGTGAAATGGGATGTGGGCTGCTTCATTTCATTAGCTGAAATATAACCAAAGCCTCCTCTCAAGCTACAGAGTTATATTTTCATACTGTATGCATATGGACTAATAAAGGGCTGTGTTTTTCTGTCCTAAATACAAAGCAGTTGAGTCTCCAGAGGCTTACCTATGGGTCTCCTTTGCGAAGCCTGAGTTAGGCCAGAAGATTGTGCTAGACTGGGCATCTCTGTGGTCCCTGTGACAGAGGCAGGGTGAGATAAACCCACAGAGGACATGTCTGAAGAGTATGTTGACCCATCTGCTGTGGAGCTTGGAGTGATGGAGCCTGTGACCAATAGCTCAGAAGACGGCTGGGACGATGTTGTCTCTGTACTGTATGAAAAAATGACCCTTTAGTAATTTGTCAAGAAAATCATTTTTAAAACCAGATCAAAGCATACACTGGTCTCTTTGTCTACTAAATACATGAGACCAGGACCTTATATGGGGACAAGTCATATTAATGTTAACCTGGCGAATGATATCCCAACCTCTTCCTCATTTTAAAGTGGACACAGTCCTAACTGAGCAATACTGCATCACAATACAGCCAACAAATCTATCTTCAGCCCTGAGCAATATGCATGTACCGTCTAATGTGTCTGCATGCTGGGTTGATTATTTGTCACATCCTACCATCTGAGCAGGTCCATATCTGTGACAAGACCTTTGCAGTCTTGTAGGCTACCTAAGCTGCCAGGTTGTGCTGGCTTTTGAAATCTGTAACTCTAATTCTGTTCTTCATGCTACCATGGGCAGGAGCAGACAAATTTTGACCATGTAGTGCCTGCTCCCTGGGCCAGATGAACCTAAGCCAGTTCCCATCTGGAAGCCATCTTGCCAAGTCAGCACAGTACCACGTCCTAACTAAAATACTCACTTATCATAACACAGCTATGCAGGTTTTGGACCAGAGCTGGCTTATATCCATCCTGCTGGGAGCACAGACAGAGGGATTTGGATTTCTCTGCGCTTCTTTTTAACTTAGACATGCTTCTAGGTGCCAAATGTGTGGACTGCTCCCTTAGAAGGATGAGCAGACAGTGGCTCGAGAGGCTCCTGATAATTTGCCAGTGCAGCTAGCCCACAGGACCATGGGGTTTGCAAAGATCTTCCACCACAATCTTACAAAATTGCTGAGTTCCCCATATTAAGTCCTTCAGAAAAAAGTATTTGTCCTTCTCTTGAAGTTAAATAATTACATGGTTCATTTCATGTCATTCAGAGGACCTTGCATAATTCCTTACTGTGGCACTGAGAGTTGCTGGTGCAGAGTCAGGACAGCAAGAGAGGTTCAGGGAAGGGAAGAGATGAAGCATGGTGGTGTCCCTCATCCAGCCTTGCCTCATGGGACAGGATGTGGGGGCTCTTCCAATAGCCTAATAAGGGTGTGAGTTGCATGTCTTGTGAGGATAGTATGCTGCCCAAGCAAGAGTTACTGTTCTCTGAAGCATAATTTCTCTATTCCACTCAAGGCGTCAGTCCTTTGCATCACCTCTCTGACAGGCTATGCCATCGCAACTCCATGAGTCCTATGTGGCTATTGAAAACCTGAAGGCATTTAACTATCAGACACAAGTAAGTTAACTTAAGCACTTTTTAAAGGAATGTATGTGATTAAAGACAATGTGCCTGTAAATGCAGAGGCACCCCCTGCACACAAACAGCAACCGGCACTCTCAGGTCTTCCCTTAGATCTACACTATGAAACAGGATAGCAGAAAAAGCGTCACAGTTCATATGATACTGACATGTATAGGACTTTTTTAATTAGCAAACTCAAAGATTAGCAGCATCTCTTGAAAACCTCACAGAAAGAAAAAGTGTGTGTGTATTCATCCTTGCAAATGTTCCCAAGAACACTATTTTTGGTCATGGCAACACAGCTGAGGCTGACCGTATACAAGCTGCAACTTTTAGGGCACACTGGCAGGAAAAGGGTTTCCTTCCCAAGCATCTGACTTTCATCTGGGTGGATACACTTGGTCAGGCCATTTATTTTATTAAGTCCACCTGCATGGATGAACCTATGCTTCTCTGTCTGTGTGGGCAGTGTCATGGTTTAACCTCAGCTGGCAACTAAGCACCACATAGCTGCTCGCTCACTGCCCCATGGTGGGATGGGGGAGAGAATCAGAAGGGTAAAAGTGAGAAAACTCATGGGTTGAGATAAAGACAGTCTAATAGGTAAAGCAAAAGTTGCACATGCAAGCAAAGCAAACCAAGGAGTTCATTCACCACTTCCCATGGGCAGGCAGGTGTTCAGCCATCTCCAGGAAAGCAGGGGTCCATCATGGATAACAGTTACTGGGGAAGACAAATGCCATCACTCCAAATGTCCCCCTCCTCCCTTCTTCTTCCCCCAGCTTTATATGCTGAGCATGATGTCATATGGTATGGAATATCCCTTTCGTCAGTCGGGGTCAGCTGTCCCGGCTCTGTTCCCTCCCAGCTCCTTGTGCACCCCCAGCCTCCTCGGTGGTGGGGTGGTGTGAGGAGCAGAAAAGGCCTCAGCTCTGTGTGAGCGCTGCTCAGCAGTAACAAAAACATCTCTGAATTATCCATACTGTTTTCAGCACAAATCCAAACCATAGCCCCGTACTAACTACCAGGAAGAAAATTAACTCTATCCCAGCCAAAATCAGCACAGGTGGGTAGGGCTGAGGTTTTGATGTATGTTGAAGAATTTAAAAATTAATTACCTCCTGCTTCCAGCTACGGTGGTACAAGTCCAGAGCAATTTCAATAACTTCAGTGAAATTACTGTGGATTTATACAGGTGTCAGTGAGAACACAGCTGAGCCCAGAGCAAAGCTCTTCTAAGCATCAGCTCGTAGAAAACATCCACAGAGACTGGCAACCTGATTCTAATACTGAAAAAAAAACCCTGCTTGTGTAATGGATGTCATCCACAAGTTTTGTGCATTAAGTTACATTACAAATTCTATAATACAGATAAATTTGTTGCAGTCTTCATACTGGACAGAACAAGAGGATGCTAAAATCTCCACCCACCCCATCGCTTAGAGTACAAAGCTCAATGTCTACACTATGTGTTGTGATTAAACACAGGAGTGGACCAAAGTCTCCCTGTGTTAGAGGCAGCAGCTAATGACAGCAGTAGTACTGGGGATGATACATCACAACCCAAACCACTCAGATTTGTTTTCTACATAAATCTCTGCAGATTCCAGTCAGAAAGGCAAAGATGAGCCCGTGCTGATTAAAGAGGCTGGGGAGCTCTTTAGTTTATCAACTAGCAAATGGCTCCAGCAGACAGAAAAGCATAAGCTTTATGGTTTGCTGTATATAATACATAAATTATATTTATAATATGTTATGTTAATTATATTGTTATGCTATATTACATTATGTTTTATTGTCATGCTATATTACATTATGTTATATTGTCTTTTTTATTTTATGATTTTATGTGTGTACGCATACAGATACCTATATAGATATATGTCTGTGAACAAATAAATGGTCAGCAAGATTCAGCAGGCCACGCACTGCTGCATGAAATCACCAAGTTATGTCAGTGTGAAACACACCATTTGTGACAGGGAGATGAGATCACTGAAGCAGGTTTATATTTGAGAATTTGCTCCTTGCTTCTTTAGATTTTCTAATCAAAAGAGCTCAGATGGGCCTATGTTTACTGATGTACACGCAGCCCTTACATTTTCCTTCAAGTTATCCATTCCTTCAACAAGACCTTTAATTCTGTGGGGTTTGACACCACAGCTGGTTGGTGAATCCCCTTCCCACCAGTTTGCAGATCTCAAGAACATGCAGTTTCGAACCACAGGGAGTAGCAAGAGAACTGCACAAGTGAAACTTAAGCCTACTCCAGGAACCTGCACCACAGTTCAGCTACTGACTGCTGGGTGGAACCTGAGTAAACAGTTCTTGTTAAGAGGATAGAGAAAGCAGAATGAAAATTGGTGTGGTCGTTTCAGTAATTTCTCTCACAACTGTTCTTCTTCTGCCTTTTTCAGACACAGCCCTTCCAGCAGGTGCTTGTGGCTGTCTTGCTTTGCTCTAAGAGAAGGAAGCAGTTGTCTTTAGTGTTACATGTGCAGGGAACAAAATAAAGTGATAAGGACCTGGGTTAGGAGATTGGGTATGAGCTTGAGCAGTGCCAGGTGACGGTTCCCACTCTCACAGTCTACTTGGAGAGGTAAAGGGCTCCTCGAGTTCAGTCAGGAGTAGCTCAAACAGAGATGGGGTGAGGTTGGGTTGGCAAGTCTACATAGGCTGCTTTGCCTTGGGTCAGTCTCCATGCCTCCCAAAGAAAGGATTTCTGGTAATTCAGCATGCAGTGGAGTGGAATTTGGCTTGGAAGAATAGAAGGAAGAAGCTAAGAGGGCTGGCTGGGGCCTCTGGGCTTTACAAAACTACTTCCCCCAAAGGGAACAGGTATTAACAAAGGTCCTGCAAAGTGGAGCCTGTTTAACTGAGTGGGAAAAGGAAACAGAGCATGGCAAAGATTAAGAGTGAGAGTACACACAGTACTCGAATTAAAATTGCTGGACTTGGGCAAGTTGGAAGCCTGAGAAAACAGGATCCAATGCAAGCTCTACCCCGTAGGCTCTTGGGTACTTCTGAAATAAACACAAACAAAATAGCCAATAGCATGTGAACACTATGCTCTGCTCAGGGAGTTTAGACAGGGTAATAATGGGGCTTTCCAGAAAGGAAGAACTAGTAGGAACTTGGGAGGCAAAATTGTATCTAGCACTTGTGGGGTTTCAGTGGCTTCTTGAACAACATGACAAGGAAACGCTGTTATATTCTTTCAGTGATGCCTTTACAAACCTGATATTCTTTTTCCTGACGTAAAGGACTAATTAGTTGTGAGGGGTGGTGGCACAGGCCTTTCTTGTTCTACTCTAAAACTCAAAAAATCTGGGGTGTCACTATTCAAATATAGTTTTAAGAGAGATGTACAACAAAACAGGAAGTAGGGTAAGCAGTGATTGATTTTTTTCAGTTAACTCTCCCACCTGTTTCTTCCTCCAGGCACATCTCTGGGTGACTTGATTTCACTTTCCAGGAAGACATTATTCTCCTGAACCTCCATCAGTGCTTCCTTCTTGGCAAGATCTTGCACCTCCTAAGAAAACAATCACATGAAATCAGAGGGAAAATGCTTTTGAAGCTTGTGATCATCACACTACCTAGCTTAACATGGACTTCAGATCTGAAAAACAAAAACTTCATTCATGTTTTGATCATTGTGCCAAAGGATCTTCAAATGTTTTATAAGTCTGGCTACCTATAATATTGATTGTATGAGCTAAACAGGATGGTGTCCCTGTGAATTGCAGTCTTTCAAAAGTGGTTCTACATTCATTAAATCTTAAAATTCAGCTGTTTGACATTAGTTTCTCAGATAAGTGTGTGTCTGTATTTGTCATTTAAGTAATGGTAAGATCATTTACAATGAATAGTTACTGCAGTTAAACACAAGGAAGATAAATAGAGCCAATATTTTGGATCTAACTTGATTGTACTGGGTAGGAAGTTCTCTCATATGTACATACACACAAGAAAGAATTTCCTAAAAATAACCATATAGCGGTGCGCACTTTAAATACAAAACAGAAAAACAGCAACCCCAAATCCTACCAACACAAACTGACCCCTTGGCTGTCAGACAGGAAATAGCTGGAACAACTGACATCTCCACACACACAACAGTTATGCCACTCTTCTGGAAGATGCTCCCAACAGGACAGTGGAAGTCAGGTACGCCATCTCAAACACACCCAAACATGCACTGTGTGTCGCACTAAACAACTGGAAAGAACATG
The DNA here is from genome assembly GCA_013400195.1 of Aramus guarauna. Classification (NCBI taxonomy): domain Eukaryota; kingdom Metazoa; phylum Chordata; class Aves; order Gruiformes; family Aramidae; genus Aramus; species Aramus guarauna. Next base: position 862,451 of record VXBL01000728.1, on the reverse strand, counting down.
CCATAGAATGTATAGACATCTCTCAACAAGTTATGCGCTGACCACTTCTGAAGAAGGTTAATACTGCTGTTCTTGGTGGGTAACAATGTAAACCCAGGCACATGCAATTGCATTGGGAAAAGAAGTTCCTCGGGCTCCTGGGAAATTACTGCTCTGCATTACCGAGCAGGGAGAGCAGCATGAGGCAGTCTCTGTGCAGCACATAGAATTAGAGTCATTCAGGTTGGAAAAGACCCTGAAGACCATCAAGCCCAACCATAAGCATATAACCTTCCTGACGCAGTGCAGGTCAGGAAGCCGTTTACCTCTCCTCAGGCAGGGCCAATACATCCCAGGGTCAGCTGGGACAACAGGCAATGAGCGTCAATCCAAAAAATACACCATGGAGCTTTGTCATGGACAGGATTCTGGAAACCACAACAACCATTACCCCAAATTATCATCTGACGTGCAGGAATAATTTGCTCACCAAGTGTTTTGACTTTCTTTAGTCTCTGTACAGAAGGCAATATTCTCATAATCTGCAAGTGAATTGAGCTACTTCTTAGCTCGAGTAGGACAGACAGATCAGTGCCCCATTGCTAAGCATCATACTTCCAATGTCATCATTTTTCTTTTCCATGAGAAAAACTTCCAAAATGTTATTACAGAGACATCTCAGATGATTTGTGCAATCAGAAACATGAACTATAGTTTCAAATATTAAGAGACTCCATATTAATTATGTACATGGTGGTTGAAACATTTCTGGAAAACAAATCTTAAATCAGACTTGTTTGTATAGCCCCTGGAGATCTCATCCTTCTCCAGAATAAATGAGTAGGTCTACTGACATCTATTTGGTTTGATCGCTGCCAAATCAGTACGTCTGAGAAACAAACTCGTGACTGTTACACTACACTAAATTTGGGAGCACGAGCTCTGCAATATAAATATTTTGAAAAAAAAGAACAACCATCTCAATGCTAAAATAATATAACTTTGGTCTGGGTTGAGACACTAATAAAGGAAATTTTGCAACATAAAGTCCAATAGTGCCACAATACACTTATAAACAGAATTAGTCTGGGTTAAAAGACCTATCCCAAATGCTAAACAAATACTTCTTCATATATAAACAGGGACAAGAAATAAATGTAAGGAGTCACGATTTCCACTTTGAAGAAAAATGATCTAGCTAGCTATTGTAAAGAAAGCGTTGCCTTTGCTCTGATTGGCACGATGCCATTTATGACCTCATTTTGAAAAAAAAAAAAAAAAATACAGACTATTGTTCATACGTTTCTGAGTCATGGAGATAAACCAAATGAAGTTAACTGGGGTAGCCTTTAGAAGAGCCAAACCCAAGCATGTCTCCAGCTTTTCCTTCCCCAGAGATCTTCCTGATGCTCCTGCAAAACGGAAGTGGGGTTTTTTTGCATGTCTGCAAAGGCCCAGCTGAAACGCTGCTGCTGCCGGGCCAACCTCCTCTCCCTGCGGGAGGAGTGGTTCGGGGCCAGAGCTGGCTCGCTGCTCACCTTCAGACAAGCAAGCCCTCTTGACAGCCGTCTCTGCTGTAGGGACCTGGAGGAGTTTCCAGCCTGCCTGCTCCACTGCCTGCCAGACTTCTCCTTGCACGTGCTTACTCATTTGCTTGACCAGCGAGACACATTTCCGTTTGGGTTGAAAAGTGCTGCACAGAGGAAATGAAGGAATTTGTTTAGAAGAGCATGCCCTACTCCATCTGTGTGGCCGCTGCACATTTGGTGGGAACAATGGCAGAACTGGAAACATGGGTGCCACCGAGCCTTGAGTGGTTGGAGGAAACTCCCAGTTTCGGGAAAACTGCTGTCCCTGTCACCTGGCTGCAGCTGAATACCAGAACAGAGAGACAGTATCAGACTGGTGCCACTCAGCGGCTTCCAGTTCAGCCCATGCTTCCACCGCTTCTTAGCCGAAGGGTGAGCAAAGCTGCACCCCGCTTGAGCCACACCACTCACACGTGACAGTCGGGAAGCCAGCGAAGATGCCTAACCAACCACTCCTACTCAGATGGGAAAGTGACCTTCGGCTGCTGCACCCCCATACCACCACCCTGCAAGGACTGTCCCCAGGCTCCGGGGGGGGTGTGCCACCGACAGCAGGGCTGGGGAATAAAGAAATCCTTAAGCCTACCTATCTGTCCCTTCCTCCTCCAGACCTGGACTGGGGACTCCACAGCAATATTCATGGGTCAGGGCAGTTTCCCTGTTAATAAAAGGTGCCCTTAAAATCAAGCTCAAAGCTTTTGATTTCTTCATTCTACACTGCAGACTAACAAAGGGGACAATAATAATTAACACTGCATCCTAAATGTTAATTACAAAGGTGTACGTCTGATAGTAAAAAGTTCATTTCTAGTGAACTTTAATTAACCTCGAAGCCTAGTGTTATTTTAAGACTTACTACTAGACAACAGAAAAATTTCAGATATTTAGATTTGAAACACAAATGTAATCTAAGGACAGATGAGCTACAGGTAAAAGAGTCATCTATTTCATACAAAAATATTTTGCTTGAATACACAGTTACCTCATTATACTTAGTACTTTTGAGTTATTACTAATTACTAATTCTGCTAATACTTTATTACATATAGGACAGCTCTTGGGAGCATCATACATGACAAGACTATCATAAATGTATTTAAATCCCATGTATATGCCTTCACTTAGGGGGCAGCTCAGGTTAATCAAATGCTGATTGAGTGTTCAGTTCGGCTGAACACTCCAGACTGGTCTACATTCCTCACTTCCAGGGGAAAAATTCATCTTGCTCTCACTAGTTGTCTCCTAATCAGTTGACTGTTCAATTCACTTGATTGCTCCCTCTGACCATCCTATGGCTGGCTGCTTCCTTTGCCTCCCAAGCACACTAATTGACTTCTTAGTCAAAAATACGCCAGGTTTCAGTGCTCTGCTCACAGCTAATTGCACCCTAACAGATAATTTTGGCTGAGCATTCAATGCGTATTTCCAATATAGGCACTGAGAACAGTGTCTTAGGAGGCATTTTAATTAGAGTATTAGTGGAAATAATCTGTATGAAGGCACTGCATGTGGTCACGTGATCACACACTAGCTGGCCAGACAGGCACAGCAATTAACTTATGGGTCTACCCAAGAGTTTGGGCAGGGGGTGCAATTCGGTCCATGTAAGTAATCTCAGTAGCTCAAATAGCACCTTATCAACCCAGTTCTGTCCTGTCCTGTGCCAAACTAGCATCCATTCACAGAAAATTGTTGAGCTCTCAAGCCAGCTCTCCCAGTTACCAAAATTAGGATCTGTTAGAAGAACTCCACCATGTTTCCTATGGCTGGTGGAGAGAAGTTAACTCCAGCACCTTGGCTGACCACTGCTGCGTGACATTCACACAAGGACACGTGCTCTTCAGAAATGCCATCCAAAATGAGAGTTACTAGGAGCCAGTGAGATCTGGATTAGGCTATAATTTAAAAGTAGGGTGTCAAGTAGTCACTCAGTTGTCATTAAACATTAAAATAATACTGTGCGTACAACAGCAGAGAGCAATTTGAATAGTGCTTGGAAACTTATCTTTGTCAAGAAAAGTATGTGTTGTCAGAAGACAGGAATTAATTTGGAAAAGTGCATTCTAGTCAACACTTTGTTTCCATTATGTGCTGCTAGAGTAAATTAAGCACCATATCAAGCTTACTCAAGATTGTTAAAGGCTTGCTTGCTACCACGAAATTAGTTTCTTAAGACTAGCCATCTCTGAAAAATTCAGTATATAAAAACAGCAAGCAGTTTACTTACTGAAAAAATGTAATGTTGTCTATATTTAGAGATTTATCTAAGTTTTTGGTACAGATCTTTTTTTTAAAGGCATACGGTTTTGCATATACGATCTTATTCCAGACGACTCTCCAGAACTGTGAAACACATCAGACTATGTGCTTAGGAAGTATGAAAACTCAAAATCCGAAAAGCATTATTTCTGCAGAGCTTTCCCAAGAGATCGCCTTGTACTATTCTGCAGCTAATGTAAGCCCAGAGACTCCACCTGCATACTCAAAGATGGAGCTACCTGAAGCCCTCCCTGAACCGCAATGCCTTCCATGGGGCAGGCAGCCATGCAGCCAGCCCTGTGCAAGAAGAGCCAACATCTCTCGGCAAATTCAAGGAAACACAACAGAGGGCTGAAAAGTATCTGTGCTGTGCATACTTCTGCAAATGCAAAGGTTTGGGCCCTTGGGTTTGCTAGATAAGATTGATATAAACTTCAACTTGTCTGCGGGGTCCCTTCATCAGCTATAAACAGGGCTCTGTACTCCCTGACAAATGGGACTTCAAATCCTCAGCAAGGATCCTTTGTTTCTATAGCTCTTTCATGAAACGCAATGGTAATTCTGCAGGGGCTTGAGTTACATTTAAAAAATGACGCTTCTGTTGATTCTTATATTAGGGCAGAGGCAAAGCTTGGTGGGGCTGCCAGTTTGAAGGGAGATGCGACAGCAGTACTGTACCAGTGTGTGTCATTCTGTGCATGCCCTTTTGGGAAACATTTGCAAGGAAAAGCAGCATCTGATACCTTCATTCTGACAGAGCTATTAAATTTTACAGCAGTGAGCTTTCAGTGACATTCCCTAATATCCAGCAATCAAGGTTTAGATACAAAATCAATTTCTAACAAAGAATTATATCTTGGTTCAGTATATTTCTTCTTTTCTTAGTTTTCATATAATCATTACATTAATATCAGTAATAATAATAACAGTAATATTCTGATAATATACCTTCACTCCACAGAGTTTGAAGGGACAGCAGAGGGCATATGTGGTCTTACTACCAAGAAATACTTATTTGATAGAGCAAGTTTTCAGAAGTATAAACTTTGGCATCTTCTTCTGTGATATTAAGCATTGGGAAAAAACAGCTATTCTTGTCTGCATAATTATAACTTGGCAATAATGTTGGGGCTGCCTTTAAGGGTGCTATTAGAAACTGAACAGACAAACCAGCTTTATAAAACCATTTGTCAAAAGGAGATCAAAAGCAATATGTTAATTTGAAGCCTCATCATCATGAGACAATTTAAAATCAGCTAACAACCTCAGTGACACCTCGTCTCATCTAACACGAGGTCCTGTGCTCAAGCAGGGGCTTTGCCCCAGGATGCAGGGTACTCGGCTGAAGGAGATAGATGAGAACCTCAACACTCACTGAGATCAGCCCCATTTATGGCTGATGAAGCCTTAGCTCCTGGAGCAGAATTTGGGACAAGAAACACATATGTTTAAAGCTTGCCACCGGTGCAGGTATCTTCAAAGAGAGGCTGTAGCATCTCAGTATTTCGGGGATGCCTTGTCCCCTTTCCAGACTGCCATCATTTAGACCTGTGAAATGCTTTAGACTCAGATGCTTTGCTAAGCTGAGAACTTAAGCACAAGGGAAAGGGACCAGCCAGGCTTGAGTGGGGAAAAGTATTTGGAACTGAAATAATATCTTAATAATTATTTTTTTCTTTTCTTTCTAATTGCAATGGATTTTCTCATCAGGAAGGTGCTGTCGGAGTATCTTCAGGATCCAGTGTACAAGTGGAAGTAATGGCAGCTTTGAGAGCATGTTTATCATGCAGTGTCTGTATTTATCCAGCGCTCTGGGTGGATGTGCAGGTCCTGTTGAGCACCATGTTGCTATGGCTACTCCCGTAGCACTACCTGAGCCCACTGTACGCAAAAGACAGCCCGGGAGATGTCTACGCGAACCGCAGTCAGTGCAGTTAATGCAAAGCAGACCTGTTCTGAGTCACGATCACATGGCGGCTGCAAACGCTCCTTGGGAGGGTTATGGTCTGGGATTTGCAGTCCTGTATGCACCTCCTGGGAGCAAAATGCTGCAAGATTTGGTTTGCTTGTCTTCCAGTTCGATTTCAGGCAGTACAAAGATCCAGCTTTGGGTTGAATGCAGCATGCCATGCTGGGGGAGACAATAATAATGTACCAAGACAATCATTAACAATGCTGCTCAGGTGCACACGTGGTTGCACGTGCATTTTCTACTACTCACACTTTTTTTTTAACTTCTGTGTTTTAGAGTTGGCTTACTATCACCATGCACTGCCTGACCTGTTTTGTTTTCAGTTCTCCATAGGCATTCAAAAATTAAAACAACAGTTTTAGATCTGAAACCTATAAAGCTAGAAGCCAGACTGAAAGCACTATTTTCAGGTTGTGAAAACACTATCTCAATCCTCAGGTTGGCAGCACAAATGTGGTCACATGCACATATCCGAGTAGAAGCAAGAGTGAAACTCCAAGATATTTTGGTTTTCTGTTTTTAAGTATTCCAGAGCCCAAAGGTAATACTTAAAACTCAGAGGGCAAAAGGGTTTTTCGTCACAACAGCAAAATGTACTATTTAAGTCCAAACTTTAAAACTTCTTTTGTGGACCATTTGTACCTCCCTCAAGCAGATTCCTTCACTTCAGCACTAATTCTCAGAAGCAAGGAGTAAAAATTGGCTGGACATTTGGAGCGATGCTTGCTTCATGATCCAAACCATCTTTTATGCATCATTTTGTCGTGAGGAAAGAACTTCATGTTGCTACATAGCTTTGAGTGTGTTATGGCCTTGGAGAGGCAAGAATGACCTCAGGACCCGCAGCTTGCAGACTGACTAAGAGCCGGGACTGAAAACAAGACAGCTGATATCACTCGAGTTTCCTGTTGCAACATCAGCACAAATTGCCTTATGGCTAAGCTCACATCTCAGGAAAGACAGAAAAGCTATTTTTCACAACAAAACCCAATTTTTAAAAATATTATTAAAATGTGATATGCAGATAAAGCCATTACATAAAGCAGTCATTGAAATATATATATACCCCAAAAAAATAAATGGGAAGCTATAGATTGTGCCATGACTCTGTGTTCCTGTTACCCATACCAGTCAAGAAATCACTAAAGTGCTGAGAAAATTTTTTGTTGTTGTTTTTTCTTTGAAAACCACTAAGTGAAAAAAGTATTATCCTGACCAAAACTGTTGACTGGAAATCCCAAACTAGCATTCACAAAGACAACTTTCTCCCAAGATCAGTGGGAACTTCTCTGGTCCCCTGTAGATATAAGCAAGTGACAAGAATTCATACTTTTCAGAACAGAACAAGATGCCTGACATTACTGAAGTACATCCCCAGCTCCCTTCCCCGCTTGATTCCCACTATCATTTCCTTGATTGAGTACTCATTTAAATGAACTGCCCCCTCCTAAAATGTATCCCTCTATCTGATGTTGCTGTTTATATTTTATTACTTATTTCTCTAATAGAACAAAAATTCACATTATAATATTGCATGCATTAGAGTGTTAATGTCTTTGCGCCTTGTTTGGTTACACTGCGGCAAACATGTTTTAAAAGATGAGAAACTTTTAGTGCATTATTGCTCTGAAGATAGCCATTATTATTATTTGTGTTACATTTATTCCTAAAGCCCTGCTGAGATTGTTCTAGGCAGTTTTGAAATTCATAGTATGATACTAGTGACAGACATTTTTTCCCATCCTAACATGCAAACTGAACAAAGGCAGAGAGGCAACTTAGGCACAGAAACAAATGTAGGGACCTGCAGGTATAAAACCACACGTGCTGACTCGGGTACAGTCCTCATTCACTAAACTGTGAATCGTCTCTGCTTCTGCTCTATATGTTGTATTACTTTTGATAACTTTTACCGAGAAAACATTTATCAGTCCTTTCAGGTTAAATCAAATAGCATGCAGGGTACAGATCTGTACCATCGGAACATCATGCTTATTTAATCATCAAAGGTTGCAAAAATTTCTAAGGACACTTCAGTTCATACACTGGAGGGGAGATGAAGAGAAATAGTGTGCATGAAATAAATCTGCATGAGGAAAAGTTTTGTGGGTATTTGCAAATCTGTGTGTTTCAGTGCTACCTGGTTCATTTCCCTTCCCAGGTGCAAATCAAGTTCTCAGTCTCTACCAAAATGAGGTAGGCAAATTTTAATGTTCCCACGCCCACCAATAGACTTGATGATGATTTGAACAAAGCCACTTTGGTAATATTAACAATGTAATACTCACCAAAGCAAGAACCCAATTTCAGGAGTGATTTAGGTTCACAGGAACCTCAACTCTATGGGAGGTCAATGAGATGCAGGTTCCTGAGTCACAGGAACATTAGTTCCTCAGGAACTCTCATGTCCCTGGGTCCACGTATCCTCATCTGTAAAAGCACAGCAATGCCTTTCCACATAGCTGTAAAGCACCTAACAACCTATGAAAGTATTAGCTAAATGCAAGCTCGATGCAGCAAATCAGAGGCAGGTTTTGAACAGATGTTTCTATGTCTTTAGTAAGTGTGTGTGCATGTGCACAAGGGCATGTGTGTTTCAGCAACCATCTTGGTGTATTTCTATGGGTGACAAAGTATAATTTCGACTGGCCTCCTACTGAACAGTAAAAAATGTCATTTACCAGGCATTTTTGCTTGGCTTCAGGATACATTCTTCACTTTGTGTGTAAGTATTATTATTAACCCTGTAGAAACTGCTCAGCTGAGAAGAAAGATAAGTGAGAGAGACAAGTTGACAGAACAGGAAAATATTTTTCCTCAGTGATTAATCAGACTTTAAATTAGGTGATGAAAGTAAAAGGACCATGTGGAAAAGATCAGAATAAGTACATTCTTTATCTTCAAAGACCCTCCAAAAAGTAATAAGTGAAGTTCCTGCTCTCCTGAAATGGGAACAAGCTCAAATGTGTATTACAGAAAGAATGAGATTTCCAGAAGATTTCATGGGTGGCCCAACACCTCTTCCACTGAGCACTGACCTGAGTGAGACCAGATGGACTCCAACACAGAACACCGGAAAATCCCACAGCAGGCTCTTGTGCCGAGAAGTGGCTGCCACAGAGAACGATGTGAGGGTCGGTGCAGAAGATTTCCAGCCTAGAAGATCAGGCTGCAAAAACTCACTGATCCTCAACTCTTTCCCTTCATGGACACGTCTCCTTGCATCAGCTCCATGGGCCCTCCCTGGTTTTTGAAGCCAGAAAGGATGGGACAGGTATGCTGTAGAGAGACAGTGTCCTCCTCTGCTTTGCCACGTTCTGTTTCTCCCCATACTGCATGGGGAAAATTACTCCTCCCGTTACAGCAATCTCTTTCTGTTTAATATTTATAGCAATCTCTTTCTGCTTTATTCATAGTATGGACCCCACACGCTTGAACAGCCAGAACCCCTGGGCAGGGACTTTCTTTGGTAGACGGCCGCAACCAAAACCACACAAGATGACACAATTTATTTTGTGCTGAAAGAAGTTCATAGTCATCTCCAGTAACCAGCATAGGAAGTGCCTCTCGGGCTTTGTTCCTTGCCCAACATACCAGTGCCTGTTTCCCTTCTCTAAGCACTGTTAATCTAACTAGTACATTACAATAACGCAGATTAAGATTAAACATACATTCCCACATGCCCATCATTTAGCATCCGGTAAAAAAAGTGTTCAGAAGTATTTATTAAATATTACTTGTACATTTTACAAAACATCTGTATCAATTAATTGCTAATAAGTAGTTCAAAGCTGACTCCGATCTGCATTAATAATTTAACACTAATAATTTATTCAATCAATTTAGCCTCTTTGCCTTTTTCTGGAATGAATTCTCAAGAGTTATCCTCTTTTTGTGTCCAGGCAAGGATCTTCAAATCTGTCTTTGAAATTACTTAAAATCTTTCCCTCTCTTGAAATGTTATTATTTCACAAGACTGATCTTGCACAATTTATTATAACTATTTCATACTAAAAATTCAAGTACTGTTGAGAATGATGATGAGTGAAATGTATTTTTTTTTTCCGTTCCCTCACTGAGAGTCATTCTTTTCATTTGAAGGAATGTTTAAAAAAATCCTGTCAAACTCTGCATTTTTCAGGGACAGACAGCAGGGAGGGCAGAGGGAGCAGACCATTGGCTACTGGAATTTGGGAATGTATCACAGATTTTTCTCTCTGACGTAAAGGATTGGCTGAGACAGCATCACATTGGAAAAAAAAACAGGCTACCATGAGATTACTGCATGTGCAAAAAAGATACACACAGCATTTTAGATACCACAGGTTCAGTTTTCTCCTTTCTCACAGCAGGAAAACAATTGGATAATCAAAAATATGCTGAAATCACTGAAAGCCTTTGAGTCTTTCAGTTGACCTCAGAGGGCTATTTATGTCATCTGAAATGCCAATACACAGAATTGCTTTGCAAACATTGACATTTTAAGGACAGATACTATAAAAATGTTGAGTGCTATACGCATACCGAGCTTCACATTGCAGAATTAAAAATGTTTTTCTTTCTTTAGCCAGTCCTTAGCAGTGAACAAGTAGAACCCAAATGAGTTGAAAAACACAGGGAGAGAGGGAAAGTACCCAGAATGGTGAGGTTTACGTAAGGCACCCAAAGGACACCATGACAGAAGATCCACAGGCTTTCAGATGAGGAATCTGTGACCCATGTGGCTGTGACTTCAGTCCAGGCTGAAGCCTCACTGTGAGCAATAAAGCCGTAGGCTACAGACACAGCACTTGCTTCCAAATGAGAAGAAAATAAAACTAAATAGCAGCGATCATTCCTGGTTCTTAATGCCTGCCTTGTATTAATTTCTCCCTGCTGAAAAATGTTGATCAGCACAATACTTTCTCTGGTTTGCTGGAGATTTAGGTTTTGTATAATACTGCTAGCTTGGGAACATACTGTGCTTTGATGCTCTCTTTGTTAATTATTTTAATGTAACTTGAATTAAAACTTTGCTCATTAAATATTTCTAGAGATGAGCTTGAGGCATGGCATTTGGAGGTGGTTTTCTCTGAAGTTCAGGAGACATTGCATCCAAGGTTTTAATGCCACTAGCTAAGACACAGGACTGAAGATCAATTGCTAGCACTGCCATTGAACTGCAGTGCCTTAAGAAAATAATTTTATCTTTTTATACCTCTGTTTCTCTGTTTGAAACAAAAACCAATGATAACAGTACCTTAATTTTGTAATGCAATTTGTGTAACTTGAGTTTGGAACCTGGAAATTGTTAAGTGTTGTTCTTAGATCCACTGTGAGAGTGCTCCTGTCTGGCATTTTGGATTTGGTCCATTTGAACTTGTTTCATTTTGAAATTTACTCACAATAAATATTCAGCTCTTTAGGTAACAGAATGCCAACCAACACAGTCAGATCTACTTACACATGAAGCAAAAATTATAAACTACACACTATATAGCTAACTTGTATTACTACACAAATAAGTAATTAATTCACAAGCAATAACACAAAGCAAAAAGGATGTAACCTGCTTTGCGTATGTGTATTTCAGCTGCCCAAGTAACAAGAAATCAAAGATAAAATAATTGTTCAAAAATCTAGTAGGCTGGCACTTACCATTCTAGCTGCTTACTAAAGCAAGAAAGAATTCCCTGAAACCTTGCAGAGAGCTGGAGACACCAGTTAGCTGCATTGCAGCTGTAGGTCTCAAGCACTGCACAGTCCCCGAATGCCAGCACAGGACAGGGAAGAGGCTGGACTCAGAGCCAGTCAACTTTACCTGGGCATGCAGAGAGAAATAAATCACCTTTTCAGAGCTGCAACAACTTCCTTCCATTCACCCTTCTACCTGAAGCAAAAAGGTGGCAGAGCAGCGCTTATGAGGATCTGAGCAGGTCTTGCCTGCCGTTTGGAGTTCTCCACACAACGCTGCTTTCCCCTGAAGGCTCTGTTGAGCCCAGAACCACTAAGAAAACATGATCAGATTATGCTGTGGAATGACTTATGTTTATATACATATGGTGGGCGGATGTATTCATAATAAAAATCTGTTTGATGTCCATTAATCAAACATGCCCGTGATGGAATATAAAATGTACCACTGATTGCAGCAACTCTGAAATGAAACTTCTCAGCTCTTTAAAATTAACTGAAGTCCCACTGCAGCAAAGTGGCTGGCTAATTGTTTCTACGTCATTAAGCAGGGGTTTTGTCAGCATGTAGAGACCTGAATTCCCCTGTAACCGAAGACTGATTTCAGTGCAAGTCAGGCACCAGAATCTCTCTGATGTACCAGAGAACCTCAAGGTGTTTACAGTCTAAATAGACAGCAAAATAAGAAAGGGAGGAGACGTAGGACTTTATTATATTTTAATTCCTTAATAAAGGCCTTCAACAACTCTCTGGAAGGGGAAGTGGAGCTTGGGTTTGTAAGTGTCTGGCTGGAACACCGTGCAGTACCTGCAAGGTAGAAAAGGAGGTATTCTTAATAGGTTAAGGAACACAAAGTGCCTCAGGGATAAGAGCAGACTGGGCCTCCGCATTGCTTTTTCTTTTTTACTAGAGAGGAAAGCGGAGAGACATGGCAAATCAGTGGTGCAGGTAGCCCCGCAGCAGGATACAGACAGCCCTGCGGCCGCCGGGCCCACTGGGGCTGGGGTAGCCATGTCTGAGTAACGCTACTGCAATGTCAGGTCTCTGGTCTCTGTGCGCGTGCTGAAGTGAGCAAAAAAAGAGTTCTTGCCCAAATGTTGCTGTTTTGTGCGATGAGTGAATCTCTTCCACTGTCATTTATGAAATGACTGAATGGCGATGGAGTGGAAAGCGAAAGGTAGGAGCCAGTCTTTGCAGAAGGGCTTGGTTAAAAGACAATCCTGCGGGCAGCAGTAGTGGAAAGGCTGCCATGGTGACAAGCGGTTGGACCTTTTATGAGGGAGTGGGGGAAAAAAGGAAAGACAAAGCAATTGTCCCTTTATTCACCAGTGCACGAAGGGTTAAATAAAAAGCAGAGAGATGAACTTTTTGAAAACTCCAGTGGTTTGGATTTTGTTCAAGGCTTGAATCAATCCATCCCTGACTTGAAAAAACAGGACAATAGTGTCCACTTGGCTCAGCTGCAGACTCCATGGATTTTTATTACCGGCAGCTGGAGTTCAAGACGAGTGAATTGTAAATAAGGAGAAATGGAACACAATAAAATAGTCTCCAGAGATTTACCTAGAAAACATCTGGAGTTTTGGCTCTAACATACAGAAATCTATACCAATGGGAACACAACATATTACTGTGAAGTGTAGTAAGAAATAGCACAGATAAATGAGAAGTTAAGGCCTCCTATATATCACAATAAGATATTTCAGCTCCTTTTGGTTGTGCAAGTTTCTAATACTCTGAAGTCCTGCCAAATATTTCATTGTTACCTTATTAGATGTTCTTGGTTTACTACCTTTTGCTTTGTAAAGCACTGATTTAGTGTCACTTAATTTAATTTTTAAAAACATAACCAGATGTCCTGTTCATTTGGCATATGAGAAAACAGTATCGGAAACATGTGCTTTTATGCATTCCAACACAGATACTAACATTTCTTTCTCTTGCTAAAACATTCTCGCTTCTGAAATAAGTTCCCCTTTTATCTTTGACATCAAATGCCACACTGGCACGCAACACTATTTTGATCATTATAAGTCTCCCTTAATGCTTGTATTTAGCCAAAAGATCCTTAATTTGGGGGTCTTTCTCCTGGATTCCCACTGAGCTTTTCATTTCTTTCACAATACTGACATCATTGTTTGCATGCTGGACTGACCTGGCCCACTCCGTTTAATGGGAGACGACGGCGGGGGGAAGCAGTTGAAGCAAGGGGCCTTCCCAGAGCTGGAGGTAACCAAGCGTAATGGTATGCTCCACAACCTACCGGCATTGTTTAGGTAAAAGAGTTTAAATACTGGCAGCACTATGACCTGGAGAGCAAAGGTTAAGGAACCTCCCACAATTCAATCTGGGTGGTGTTCAGCTCAGCAGGGACATGCATCTCCTCCCAGTCAATGTTTAACTGCCTCCCTTCCCTTTTTGCCAGGGGTGCAATATCATCCTGTTTAAATTTAATAGTGCAGAATGAGCCACTCGGCACCTGACACAGAGAAAGTGTAGATGAAATTATCTCTGCACTACTGAAACTTTGAAATCTGTTGCTTCCCGATGTATTTTTCAGAGAAGACTGACATACATCTGTGATTAGCAACTGCTCTAGAATGGCTATAAGTCTGTAGGTTACTCTAACTTCAGGGTTGCTTTTGCTTGTGGTTATATTTCCTTGGCCAGCTGGGGGATTATATTTAGATGGTTCGCAGCCTCATAGTTTTATTGCTTGCCAAAATAGTAATTCTGCATTTGGCTAAACCTGTAAGTTTTCTTTTTAAATAATTTAGCCAAGAACTAAGCCTCGATGCTGCTATTGTGTCAGTACCACAGGCACAGATGGCTCTTTCTGTGGATGTTTACAGTCACCAGAACCAAGCTGGGCACACAAAAGTACCCGGGTGATGGACAGACTCCCACTCTGCCCAGCTTTAGCACTAAGGCATCTTTATTCCTCTCTCTCATTTTAGAGCAGTCTTTTTCTGCTGTAGCCAAAGATGATACTTCAGGCCAGCTCTTCAGAAGCTCCCCGCTAGCCTGAGGAGGAGCCCAGCACCCTTTATGTCCAGCATCCAAACTCTGACTGCTTACCCAACACAGAAGGTGACAGTTTCTGGGAATGATGCCCTGACTGAGAACTTAAATGCTCCTCTAAAATCTGGCTCTGGTGACTACAAACCCCAAAATCTATCCGAATCAATAGGCCAGATCTTCCCAATCCCAGGCACAGCTGAGAAGAAAGCCAAGGCTTCAAGTCAGGTTGGACATTCATACTGATCCTCTGTGAGTGCGAGCCCTGCCCTCACAAAGTTAAGCTCAGTCTAATTTCAGATGCTACTGAGCAAACTTGGAGGAGCTTCTCTGTCTCACTGTGTAGCCCTGGAGCCCTCTGTAGCTTTAGTTTTCTCCCACAAAGTTCATTGTACTTTTCCCATTCCATCATAACATTTCTAACAGTACACTTGCATTTGCTACCAAGTTCCTTATAAATCACAAGCTGTTACAAAGGCGGCCACTGTATAAACCTTAAACTTTTGGGTTGGTACAAAAGAGACAATGAGGTTCAGCCACCTCTTATGGATCAACTTCTCATATAGGCTCCACTTTAACACATAAAGGATGTTGGATATGAATGAATAGCAAGAACAGGTTGCTCTCCTTAACTATGTCTTCTTCATTCCCTGGATGCTGAGCTTACCACATCCAAAATGGGCCAGGAGAAGCAGCAGCTGGGATGCCAGCTACAGGGTACTGCCCTCCTACCCAAAATTGAATGTAGTGGTGGGTGATCAGCCTCTACCCCAACCTTTGCCCTCCACCAGATGTGAGGACAAGGCAGGTGGGGAACTTGTGCCAACCGTGAAAGCTTAGGAGACCTTAACACTCTTGCACACTGCTGCCTAACCAACAGTCACGCAAGCAGCCCAGGATAAAGGCTGCTTGCATGGCTATCATTTACCACAATTTCACCACAACTTCAAGAGCCTGCTGCACCCCTGCAGTGCTGCAAAGGGGCCTGGTAAAAAGCCCATCCATCACAGTTGGAGGGTGCCTCCTGACTGCAGCAAGTGTTGGATTGTGGCCCTAGAGAGAGGCAAGTATCTGGCTGAAAAAGGCTCCATGCACCCAACAGTTCCAAGTCCTTGCTGAATCTGAACCAACATACAGGTTGCATTTCTGAAGGCACAAAGTAGGATTAGAATAGTGGGGCCCAGGCGCAGCATTTGTAACACAAATCATCTTACTGTCCTAACAGGCACAGTGGCAGGCTTAAAACAGTTTCTGATCCATCAAGGCCTAACTAGCTTGGTAAGATCACACACCTTAGCCACCCCTTTGTTCCTGCGGCCTTCTTCAGCTAAACACAGAAGCAGAAACCTGAACTGACTCCCCATGTTTAACTGGTTAAAATAATCTTGGAGTCCTCAATTCTGTAATAACTGGACAGAGCCACCACTTTCTTCCCATCTTCCAACCACCAATTAACCAGAGACTCTGATATGCATCATAATAAAAATGCCTTTCTCTTACTGATCGTGCAAAAATGAGTGTGTAGACAATATAATCACATTATAAATGGTATTCAAATAATAGCCAAAAATTATTCAAATGATGATTCACAGACTAAGTAACAAATGGGAAATGGACCAATTAAGCAAATGGACAGACTAACAGTTGCAAAGTAACAAAGTGAGCTCAATGACAATTTGATAAATTAATAGAAAGCTTCCAGGTGCACTGACACATAAGGAGTAGGGGAAATAGGGAGGTATGGATAATTGACATTCTGCAATCAGGATACAGCTCTGTTATGAGACAAAAGAAAGACTTCAGGCAAGCAGAGCCTATGGAAATCAGACATTACCCTTTGACACTCTTCGCAGAGGTCTATAGTGATACTTCAATCACATCGCTCTGACCTAACGCAGCACCACTGCATCAAGCAGATACTTGCTTTAAATACATGCAGGATGCTTTTGCTATGAAAAAATACATATAATAAAATCTGAATAAGAGCCAGCTAGAAGAACTGACTGGAATTAAAACTTTTTAGAAAACTAGATTCTATGAGAAAGTGATCATTTTGCTTTAAAATGAGCAACACAGGCTAGCAGGGGACTACAGATACATCACTGAAATGACTGTTGTAGTCTCAGTGGCTGTGCAATACATGCTTAGGGCAGAAAGACATAAAGGACATTGCATCCATGAGTTAGTTGCCAAATGATGCCAACACACTCTAACATGTCAGCCTAAATCAGTCTTGTAAAGGTTCATGCGCAATTTCCATGCCAGGTTATCATTCCCTATGCCTTCCCACTAAGAACCCCATTTTGGTGTTTGATCCCAGCCAGATTTTCTTTGTCACCTCTTAAGGAAAAGGTCTGATGTTTCACCCCCAGGCCAAAGTTATAAGCATCTGGAAACGGTTGAATGACAATATTCATTTTGCCTGAAAAACACTTTTGCTAAGTGAAGCCTTGATCTACAACAGAAACACATAGGTATTAAGGAACAGCAACAATGATGGGGCGTTTGCCATCTCCCCTTTTCCCCAGAGGTTAGAAAGCCTTCTTCCTCTGTCCTACATTTTTTCCAGTTGTTCATCTCCATCAGAATTGCAGCTACTCAAACACAACCATTCACCTAAAGTGTGTGTCGTTCCCCCCCCCCCCCCCCCCCCATTCAAAAGCATTGCATTATACGAAACAATAACTCCAAACACATCTTTTTTGACGCAATCAGATGCCCTGAGCTGCTGGGGCACTATTACAAGGACTATAATACTCCTCTTGTTCACAGAGAGGCAGGGGAGGGAGGTGACCTGCTCCGGGCTCCCAGTGACAGTAACAGAAAGTTAATAGATGGCAGCATAGAACTTCCAAACCAGCATAAAAAACCTGTGAAACCAGCAAAACAAGTTAGTTAGTTAGTTCCTCTCATATCATGGTTTCTTCAGCCTTCCTAATACCTTTGAATAACAGAGATCCTATTCATTAGACTAGAGTAAAACTGTCTTTGCACTAAGTGGTCCTTGCAGTAATATAGAGCAGTGCAGGATTTTGTGGCTTGGAGAACTGGTTCATTTACTTCTACAAGACATTTATGAATTCATAAGCCCTCATCAGGAATTATCTCCAAATTGTAGTACATTTTCCAGGGTCATCACATTACACGAAATGTTTACCCCTGGTTGAGGCATGCTAATATGTAAGAAACACATCTATGCCTCAAAGCAAAACAATAAAAGGAGACTTTTTGCTTATTCCCATGATTCTTGATGTCATAGGGTTTTAGACCACATTGACTCTTCATACTTATTTCATTTCTAAGGATATTTTAAAAGCACTTTGAACACTTTCCAGGTCATTTCTTGCTCGTATTTTTAAGAAACTAGTTACACCTACTAAAACATCAGCATTATTTTTTGACTTTAAGAATACTGCACCAGTGACACACATGGAGATTTGTATTGGCAAGTTAAGGACTACCTCTGGGAGTCCACAAAAGGATTTCAGTGCTGAGCCACAAGACATTCACCGGCTGCCTTAGGCTTTCCAGAAACCTAAAGTTTTCCAGAAGAACCTCTTACCCAGCAATTTTACCAGGCACAAAGAGCAGATCAGACCTTTGTGGGTGCTGTTCTGCTACAGAAGTGTCTACTTCTTCAGCGCTACAGTGCCAAAATCATAAAATTTGCCTTCGCTTCCTGGCATTGGCTTGATAATATATGTAATTTAAGGTAACATCATCATAACTGTTTTTAAAGTTAAATGGATTTTCCAGAGGGGTTAAAGTAATGATCTAAAAGTTGGAAATTCCAGGTCTGAGATGCATTCAACTAATCCTGAGTTTGCTACCAGGGTAAAATTTTGTCCTCTTCTAAGCAAGGTTCTGAGCACTCGGACGTGAACCAGGGCCTGGCATGAAGAATGAGAAAAGATTCAAATTCGGCCTATGACCATGGCAGATCAGGGGAAGTTACAGGGCTCAGAACCACAGTTATAAACCAGTCTCTTCTTCTGGTCTTAAAATTTGCATAGTCACTTCAAAAAGAGGCTTTCTCATAGTAGCTCGGCAGCTTCAAACTTTGTACACACTTCAAATAAGTACAGTGATGCAAAAAACCCCAAACAATGGAAAAAGGCTTAGCTGTGCAGCTCATATTCAATAATTTCAATTGATTATACAAAACAAGCCTGTAGAGCATCCTTCTCACAACTCAAACCAAACGCAACCTACCCATAGTTCAGTGTACGTGCTTTGACAACAATTTAGTTTGCGATGCAAACAAGAATGCCATCTACCCACCTAACATAATAATAAATGTTTTTACCGCCCACTCTTAAAAACTGCAAAAGGCATAGGCATGCACAGATATACACACCAGTCGTCAAGAAAGAGCTCAGACCTTTAGTTTCAGTTTCCATTTCTGGAAAATGATTGGGTAGAACTCTATTTTCAGTCTGAACCACCGTGTCCTTCCCCAGTTGGCTGCTTTTACCCCCCAGCTTTCTAATTTAGCCCACGGCAATCATATCAATTCAATTAATCTCTCGTACATCTCCAATAAAAACACACTGACAGTTTTCATGACTTCAAGACTACTTAGCCTGTTTTTGTGTGTATGACCATCTTGCTTTTCGGATATTACACAGATTCTGACCTTGTTTCATCAAATGTTTTTTAGCTGATGCCCAATTCACTAATGATCCCTTCCAGGACGGCAGCACATGCTGGTAGTCTGTTCCTGGACCCTTCTCTTCCCTAACAGCAGCACACACTGCAATAATCTCAGCTGGCTTTAGTCCCCTCCCCTATATATCCCTGCTATCCAAAGCATGCTTGCTGCTTCTTGGCTCTGTTTCAGTAACAGCTACTTCAGCTTCTTCTCCATAAAATATACCTTTGGTTCGATACAGTTACATCACATATAAAACATTATAACCACCTCATCGACTGCAGGATCAGAACAGACCTCGGGCCACATTTATGCTGCTATGGATCTGGTTCAAGACCGTGATGAACTGCTCAAGCCACCTACTCCCTGGGCTGACGGACTACCTGCACCTAACACATGGAGAGATGAGTGTAAGGTCCAGCACGTGTTTAACACTAAGAACAGTGCTAACGGGCTTACCCTAGTGGAGGGGGCAGTTTGCAGCCTGAAGGCAGTGGCAATATCTGTGCAACGTAGGAAGGACAACACGAGAGCCGTTCTCCTAGGCACCTCACCCATCTCCCAGACTGTGCAGCAACATATGCGCTGTCAGTTCCAACTGCAGCATCACCCAAGACGCCTGAGGGACACGCATGCCACGAGGCATGCTTGCACAGGTACTCTGGGAGGCAGTGGCAGAAGGCGGGTGGGACGCAGGCCCTGCCAGGTCTACGACTGCCTTGGGGGACTGCTTCTGCAAGTAGCTGTAAGGTGCTCAGTGTCAAGTACAGCAAGAACAGAACCAAGCCTATGACAAATGCAATCAGCCTCAGAAATCTTTCCATAAATGTTCTTTCCACAGAAGAATGATATGTTCCTCTACCCCTCTACCAACAGGGAACACGTGAAAAACAAGCAAACTGAAACTGGTCCTCTAATACCTTCTGTAGAGTTGCTGCTGGCTATGGCCTTCCATAATAAGGTTTTATACTGACACTCTAGGAGAGCCAGGCCTCCACTTTCATAGAACTTAATAAAATAAAATTTTTGCAGTGGGAAAATTATCTGAAGGAGCTATTATTGGAAAAGGAGTGGGAATTCCTGGGGGCTATAGTCAAATTGTAGTTCCTGAAGATCCAAAATAGACTCAAATCCTTATTATATGCAGATGTTTCATTTCACTTCATCTCCGCAACGCGGTATATAAAAATATGCTTATGATGTGCAAGGCACTGTATGCTCCAAAGCATCTCCTTCCTTTTTCCAAACTATATAGGCATCTTTTTTATGTCTATTTCGACTGTATTTCTCAATAAGCAGAAGATGTGCTCAGACAGTATCCATCTGAGCTGAAAACTACCTAAACCTTTCCAAAAAATGTTTCTAAATTTTGCAAGATAAAATTCACTCAACCTATTTTAAGTCTTTGTACTAGGACTGGTATTCCTCTTCTGCAGATCTGGATTTTCTGTATCACAGATTTACTGTGGAGCAGACAGATTAGTTTACCAGCAATACCTGACTGGTGTGAAAACAAATCGATGGACTGGAATATTTTCAGGAAGAGGAAGTAGATTTTCTCATTTCTCTACTTCATTTAGGGTATTCTTTCTTTCTTATCCTTTCCCTATGAACAACAAACACTGCAAAGATGATGTGTTTGTATGCTTAATGTCTTGTGCATGATGTGATCTTGAATCGACACGCTGGAAGCAGTAACGAATCTATTACAGCCCCCAAGCTTCCATCTACTTTCATTTCCTGGAATCACACATTTGGGAGCAGAGATCACCCTCAGACATTTGGAAACACCCAGCATATGATGAGGGAAAATTACTACTTGAAGTGCTTCTAAAAAGTGCTAGACACAAATTTTTGTCCAATATTTTTCACTGTATCTGCTTTAAAAAGCAGTTCTGGGAACACCCTTCCTAAGGGGCTGCAGAGCATAGTTTCACCACAGGCTCTGCAAACCAAGTCCCGAGCAAACTGCAGCACATACCGCTGGTCCCCTACTGCTGCAGTGCACCAGTGAAAATATGGCCACACACATGCAGCAGAAATGAACAGGAATCCATCCCTTCTGCTGCTCCTTTAGGCATCTGTCCCCCCAGGTCCTGCCTGCATGGAGCTGCTTGAGCAGCACCAGTGGGGCTCCGACAGAGTGGAAATGCTTGGCAGCAGCCCCTGCGTGATGAGAGCCCAGGCTTCCCACCCTGCGAGCACAGCCTGCCTTGTCACCTTAAAAGTGAAGATTAGCAGCTGCGCTGCCTGCTGGGAACGGGGTCCTGAGGCCAGGGAGAGGAGAGGAGAGGAAGTCGGCAGTGGCTGTCGCGGGCAGGGGAGGTGGTATGTTTTCCATGAGCACCTATGTAGCAGGTCATTGAGTCAAAAATAAAATAGTGCCACGTGGCGCATGATGCCTTTCTAGAAGTTGATGTGCTCAGGCCAAGCTGGGGTTCAAAACTGGATGTTTCAGCAGCCATAATGCAGACTTGCAACATTAATTAGCATTTGGGGGAGCTCATTGCCAGCAGGTTCTCTGCAACTACAGGGTATTTTCCACAGGAATATACATCGGTTATAAACTGGCTTGTTGCTCTCAAGAGAGCATTGGAGTCCAGAACTGTAAGTATTTAATTACTTTCAATGGTTTTATGGCCTGAGGCAGGCTTGTGGCTCGCCACATTGGTGTGGGAGACCCCGAAAAACTATGGGACACTGCATTTAAATGGAAGCAGTCCTCCATTTTTAAAATAAGTACATCTAATGAAGCTTTTCAGGCATTTCAAACTACATATCCAAAACCGCAAACACACCCAAGTTCATTGGATGCTCACTTTGAGTCTTTATCAGAATAAACCTGAAGTAAATAATATTTTATTAAATTACCAGCCACACAGTAACAGCAAAAAGCATCAAATGCTCTTAACCATTTCCCATAGTCATTGACACATGTATTACATACACACCCACATATATATGCATGTATACACACCCACGCATACAAATTTCCCTTTTCTGTTGCCCTCTGAATACATAGAGTTACACGCAAGTAAACCCTTACTTAAATCTAGGAATGAATTTCGCCAACAGTTTCTCAGGAAGCTTAGGATTTTTTTTTTCTTAATATTTCTCTACGGAGACACTTTGCAAGGCATAAAGAAACAGAGAAACAAAAGAGATGGACTTGGCCAGCCAGGCAACTCCCTTTGCCAGACCGTAGCTGTTCTGTTTAACCTTTTCCCTTCATCCATCAAGATTCTCCTCCTCTTTTTCTAGGATCATGGCAACAGAAACCATTTCAAGTACATCCACTCAAGTGGTTTGCAAAGTCCTCATGGATGTCTGTGAAGGTGGTAATGCTAAAGGCAAATCCTTTTTTTTTTTTTCCTCATTGAAATGGGCCGGAATTGCTCCAAGTATCAATTACTCTGTCTAAACTGGAAGAGTAGAAACCTCTGAAATGGCCTGAATTGTACAAGTACATGTCTGACTGCGCCTATAAGTAAAGTCTAAAAGTAACACTGTGATGTTTTCCTACAGACACAGACCATGTCCGCAGCCAGAGGAGGGAGATGGCTGCAAGAAACAGTCTGAGTTTTTAACCATAGGTAGTGAGACCACAGTCCTAATATCTCGTGGGAGCAACTTGGTTGTCTGAGATTAGCTACCAGGAAAGGTATCTCTCCAGATAAAAATAGGGTCCTCAGGCTAGGATTTCCATGGTCCTTCTGAGACACAGCAGACACTGAGAACCCTCTGTAGTCTGAGCCACAGCCAAGGTCTTGTAAGACTTGCAGATGGGGACTTGCTATTCAAGGGTGAAAAAGTACCAAGAGAGAAGCACAAGACGGGTATCTGTGTTCAGACACCTCGGTGTTGAACAGCTCACGTGCTGAACCAGTCTGAAGCTTGCAGGGGCTGGAGTCTCCTCCCTCGCTAAGGGTCCAGGCAAGGCAAATCTCCAGTACGGTTTCTGCATCACCAACACATCCTGTCCATCCTGGGGACAGACCAGGGTGGTGAGCATGGTTCTCTTGGAGAAACCCGTGAGCACAGTTTGGCAGGTTGGGGAAGCCACTTTGACAGCCAGGTAGCAATATTTATTTTAGCAGCGTGCAGACAGACAAATTCTTCTAACTGGTTCTGCTGGGACTGCTGGAGTTTCAGGGGAGGGATGGCGGCAGCCAGCAGCCTGCCTGCTCCACTGCTGTGAGCTGGTTTCTAGGAACTGGACGTCCCCTCCAGTGGCACCAACTTGTCCAGGTTGGGCCTGTGCTGATCTCATCACTCAAGTGGTGGAGCAGAGCCGGCTCACCTCCAGCTGGCTTTGGTCCCCGCACAACTTGTGTGTGACGGCCTGCTCCCTTGCATGCAAATCCGCCCTCAGCGCACCAGCTGTGTTCGCTGTCTATAGCTCTATATAGGAAGAGAGGCCTATAACATGACACTGAAACCCAATGGGTTGCAGCAGCCCCTGCACAGTCCCTGGCACGGAGTGGGATGAGCTGCTTGGCACCCCTTTCAGGCTCAGGCTGGGAGTGCAAAAGGGATCCTTGCTGGATGATGTCTCTGTCAGATCAAATCCATTTTGCGACACAATCTGTCCTTTTCAAGAGGCGGCCCCTGTCAGCAATCAGGTGGCTGCCACCACTGATGGACAGATCATGAGGTCTTGTTTAAGTTCTTGTTGACTGATAATGTATCTGCAAGAGGCACCCTGGGTGAGGGCAGTTGTTTTAGTTCTTTCTGTTTAAACAATGTGTTTGAAAAACTTTACAGAGCTACACCGTTCCATCACAAGCAACTGCTCTGACTCTGCTTGTGCCTCTCTACATCCTCCTCCCCGCTCACTCCTCCCTTAAAGCCTGGGAAATTGTAATACTTGTGGTTCATTTTAAGCGGTATCAGGAACATTCAGATGTCATTAAATATCCTTCAAGAACATGTGGAAGACATGAACTAAAAAAGAGCCGTGTCTCTCTGTCTGCTGAGGAATGCATGTTTGCTAACAACAAAAAGCCACCGCCCCATGAGGGAAAGGCTGATCCATACGCTAGCTGATGCAGTTAAATTAGCAAGGTTATTTCCTTGCCAGGGGACATTTTCTGTCATTTGTGCTCACAAAAAATCCCCACAATTGTGATCCACAAATCATCTAAATTTATGTATATGTATGCTGCCATCTATACATCCAGACACCACAACTGCATTATGCCTAATATATGCATGTACATGGACTGCATTAACTTGGCGCAAAAAATCATATATCTTCCCTGAAGCCCGTCAATTTCTATAAAAAAAGGACCTGACTATAAATGATGACATTTGAATCCAGCAACGGCCAACCTGCATCATTTTCAAGTTGTTTTCGACTGACTGTTACTATTTTTTTTAATATGCTGTTGTTGAGACTCAACATGTCTCATGCACCCTGACAGCCTTCCATGTATTCTCTCATCAAATATTTCAGTTTGGGACGTTTTGAAGAGGAAGGTTTACTTCAAACCCCCCCTTCTTTCATTAGAGAAGATGCAAGAGTACAGATAATATCTTCCATGTGTGAAGGCACGCACAGCATTTCTTCACATCAGCAGAGCACTGCGCCCTGTATACCGCAGGCCAGATTTTTGCAGAGCAAATGCTCAGCGTCCTCACAAATCACTGTTGAGGTCTGTAGCAGCTGTCCCAGCTACCTTAGTACCAGCAAGCACCAGCACTTCAGGCTTTGCAGTGCTCAGCTTCAGCCAAAGCCAGCTGCTCTGCCTCAGGAATGACAACTTTGTTGAAAAAAGGTTTCAGAATGAACTGCCATTTGAGCTGTGGGTAACTACATGCACTGAAGGACAAGGTTTCCTTCCTGCCTTCCTTCCTGCCTTCCTGCCTTCCTGCCTTCCTTCCTGCCTTCCTCCCTTCCTTCCTCTTTCCTTTTCCAGAGCCATAATGTGTTATTAAGTACAAAGTTACAGGACTGAGTTACATCACTAAGAGTAGTATCCAGCAGCACGCACCAACCAGACACAAGATCAGCCTCCCAGTTCAGGGGTCCGGGTGCACGTCTCCCATGAGAGCCCTCATCTCCGCTCTGATAGGTGCAGTGCAGATCTAATAGCCCTCTAGCAGCTGAGACATTTGGGATTTTGCCATTAATATCAAACCCCCAAGTGGCCTGAGGATTGCAGGAGTACGGAGTAACTCTCCTTCCTCCTTCAGTCGCCTCAGAGACGAGGCGCCAGGGAAGGGGGTCCAAAGGCAGTAGGTGAAGCTGAGCACCCCCAGTTCATGGCCGGTCACTCATTTATTCTCAGGTGCTGGTTTCCCAGGCATGCCTCCGACACAAGGAGAGCAACAGTTTTTCAACACTACTAGAAAGTCCAGACGTTTAAGGACCAAAGTGAGATTTTGAATTTTGAGCCTCTTTTTAAAGAACAAATATCCACATTATTTGCAGTGGAAGAGAAAGCAATTTGGATAAATTCAAGGCTCAGTGCAGGAACTGCAGGCTGGCAGGCCACAGAAATCAGCAGGGCAAAGGTGAGGCAAAGAAAGGAAATCCAAAATATTCAGCATTTTCAATTTTAATTACCATATTGTAATTTTGAGTATAGACCAGTGAAATTACTACAGTACATTATGTAGGCCTTCCAAACTGTATCAAAAGCCAGCCGTCAGCTGCCACGGTTTCTCCCCTCCATCTCAGAAATCCCTTTCCTACCCCTTTGTCTTTACCCCCACTCATACCTCATATTGGGCAGTCAAGCATTTTCCAGTCCATACATGGCTCGTCAAAGAGGCGAGCCATTTGTGCTGCTGCAGAAAGGCATCACTTGGCTGCCTCCTCTGTTCTCCTCCAGGCCTTCAGCACCTCCACCTCAGGCCTGGGGACGAGCCCGGAGCCAGGAAGACCTGCCCTGCAGTGCAGAGCATGGAGGAAGAGCAGCACCCCTGCTAGAGGCTCCCTCTGATCTCCCCAGGACACAGAGCTGAAGAATGCCAGGCACACCAGCCTGCTTATCAGTCAACACAGATAACACGCACAGAGCAGATAGCTGGAGAGATTTGCGTATGCATGTTTAACAGACAAGTAGTGACTTCTTTTACGGTCCTTCTTCATAGTTTACTGTTTGAGAGCTCCAAAAGTTGCCAATGCTCTTAATAGCTTTGTGTTAGGTATGATTTCAGAAAAACAGATTGGAGTGGGAATGGGCAGAGGGAGGGGACAAAAGAAGAGACATCTTTTTTTTTTTAATCTAATCTTTGGACCAGACAATCAGGGCGAACACAGGACTCCGCTTGGCCAGCTCTACTTTGGCACTGGACACGCAGAAGCATAAAGCACACTTCATTTTACAAACATAACTACTTCTTTCCCCTCCCACCCCCCACCAGATTCTTTCCAAGAATGCTGTAAGTACATGAACTGACTTTTCAATCACTTGGTTTGTGCTTTCCTCATTGAGCCAACCGGCTTGTGGAAAAGGCTGCTGACAACTGTTGTATTGTTGAGCCAAACCTATTTATGCCAGGATAGATTTGTTCATTTCTTCTCCCCCTCCTTCTTCTCCCAATATTTTCCTCTCTCAGACTTTTAATAAGGCAGTAAGGCAGAAAAGCAACGATGCAAACAAACAGAATCTCAGTGTGACCATATGCACATCACCCCCAATTGCTGGATCCTGTAGTGCAGTAGTTAATTTTGTGTGTCATATTTTATGTCACACTTATTAGCCTGAAGTGCAGTAATGTACGTTTCCATTCACAAGAGAACCTCTTCTGAATAACAAGGCCATGAATGGGTAATAATAAAAGCATATTCCATGTGGCAGGGACTGTGCTAATTAGGCAGACTTAGAAATCTCTGTCAAACACTATAAAATGTTACAGTGCTTATATAAATGTTTAATAACGAAAATGATAACAAACTGAATGGGGATGGCTTGGGGGAAACAGTCATTTGAATAGTTTTCTGAGCGTGAGGGATGAAACAGTCTACGGTTTCTGCAAAAGAGGCTTTTAAGCAAAGGCTTGCCCCAATCCGCAGCCTAGCACGCTCTAACAGGTACAGCAGAAATACAGTGAGCTTGGTCTCTTGCTTTTGGTGCTAGCCCTCAGCATCCAGGGGTCACTGGCTCTGCAGTCCCCCTCTCCCAGCATGGCAGAGGGATCAGCAGCCACTGAGTAGCTGGCACTTCTTTACATTCTTCCCTGGACACCTGAAGCAAGGTGTTAATTTCTTTTCCCTGATGCCATGAGCTAGCTGCCAGCTTTAGGATACCTCTGTGGGATTCAGTCACAGGACAATTATCTGCATCTTGCACACTGGAGGATTCAGAACGATGGCAAAGAGCTAGGAAAAATTCAGTCATTCCTGAGCCTCCTGCACAGTAACGCAGAGTCCCCCCTCATGTGCAGTCCCAGCCTGCACTACAGCAGGGAGGCACTGGGCTGCCAAAAGTGCCTGGGTGCTGCTGCTGAACCGCAGGACATATCCCTCCTCCCCAGGCATTGCTCTGACAAAAGCGGCAAGTAGAGGAATTAAGAGCAGGACACAACAGTGGCAAATCCAGCATGGAACTACCAACTACAGGAGGGAATGCCCAGAGAATTAGTATTCACCCTTTCTCTGCTTCGCTTCCTGGCTGTGATATCCTCCCCAAAACTGCAGCGCTGTCCTCATCCCTAATAGGCTAAATGTCTATTTTGGTGAATGAAAATATGATGAATGAAAATATTTTGATAAATTAAAATAAAATAGATTTCATTCCAGAAAAACTAATTGCAGTGTTCATATGCAAGACTAAATCAATGATACGGTGATAGGAAACCTATTGCTCCCCAACTCCAAAGACCCTCTTCAGGAACATACAATTACTTCACCTTTTTCCAATGCCACATCTCTGATGACCTCAGTGGCAGAGCTCCACTGACTGCAG
The DNA here is from genome assembly GCA_013400195.1 of Aramus guarauna. NCBI lineage: Eukaryota > Metazoa > Chordata > Aves > Gruiformes > Aramidae > Aramus > Aramus guarauna. The sequence continues at coordinate 834,395 of VXBL01000728.1, read as the reverse complement.
TTCTGCTGAGCACCAGGTAGAAGTAATCTTGCTCCAGGCAGGGTTTTTTCATTATTGAAGAATTTTTATAATATTTAACATTTAAAACTTCTTTGGAAAGACTCCAAAGTCAAAAAATAGCTTTGCGCTAAACAAAAGCAATTACATTGTTCTTAAGTATAATTATATTATCATTATCACACATAGTATATTCATAGCTCCCTGGGCTGGGGGAAAAGCGTAAGGTCTAAAGATAAACAAAAGACGGCAGGCTTTCATCCGATACCAGTTCCACTTGTAAAGACCAAAGTAATGCTATTAACGTCGGCATGGCAGAGAGCAAAGCACACTCTAGCATCCTTATTGTGAAAAACCTGGCCTGCCAAAAGGCTCCCTGGCTGTACAGCAGCTTGTGCCAGTATTCCTCACCTACGGAGATGAAGAGGTGCCCCAGCTCAAGGGAGACCTAACAGTGAGTTTCACCCTGTGACCATTCAACACATGCAAACCTATTTTAGAGTCAACTCCCTTCCTCACAGGCAACTTTAGAGAAGCTTTCCCGTGAATCATGGGGTAGGCTTGCTAACTGCAGCCACAGCAGGACCAGTTTGGGGGATAGATTCATGCTCCCCAAGCCAGGTACAAGAGAAAGATGTTAAACACTGCAGCACAGTTCATGAAATCCCACTTACATTCTTATAGTTTGCTTTTTTAAACACTGAAGGCATAAGTAAGCTAGATACAAAATGCAGCTGGATCTGTCCTCACGTGAGCTGAGACCAGAGAGAGCCTGCTCCGTCATCTTGCAGCCCAGGGAACAGACGCAGCATGGGGGACAGCTCAGGGGCTGCAGCCTTGAAAACCAGTAAGGAAATAATGAGTTATGGCAGCAAAGGCCCCACGGCACATCCCAAACCCAAGATCTGTGATAAAGGTGTGCTACATCCTTTCATTCTGGCTTAGAAACCCTACTCTCTTGAGAGATGAAAGAAAAGTTAGGCTGGAAGATTAGGAACCCTTCTTGTTCCCCTTCCTTGTGCTTTTTCAAACCCAAATCTTGTCCAGGTTTTACTGAACTCTGGTATATGGCTCATGAACCGCAACCAGTGCAGGAGGTAGCATGGTAGCTTGCCAACCTATTCATGTCCTATTCTTCTACTGTAAATTGAAATAAATGTATAAAAAGAAATATTTGAAGGATACACTCAGGAGACTCCCCCAGGGTTGGAAAGTAACATCCAGCTCTCCCAGAGTGCATGTATATGGGGCTATTAGGACCAGCTGAATCTCAGGACTAATGATGTATTATGTCTGTGTTTTCCTGCAAAGCAGGCTGCACTGGGAAAATGGAAATCTGAATCTTGACCATCTCGCTGAAGTCAGCTAAATGAGCCCTCTGGTGCAGAACTGACAGGAAACGGGGTATTAGCTGGGGGGAAATAAATGGAAGAAATGTCCTTCAACTTGGGCCCCTTCACAAGAACGGTAGGTTGCTTCTTTTTGGTCCTTAGGTAAGCTATGAGCCTCCAGTTTGTAGCTTCTTATTTAGGTTCAGCGCGACTCAGCATCTCTGAGCTGCTACAAAGCCAAATGGCCATGCACATTGACATTTTTCCTTCCCATTTAAGATGCGCCACCGTGTCCGTGTCTCTGACTCAGTAGCTGATTTCAACTAATTAGCATCTTTTGTTCAAACACTTACTATGAATAATTTTGGGAAAAAAATATTTTTGTCTCTTCAACATAAAGTCATCAAATAAATACAAAGTGAACAAATATTACCACACATCTAGAATATTTTCCCTTCATTATGTAGTTGATTCCTTGGCTCATTATAATGTAACTTCTGTTAATTCCATTTAATTTTTTCCCCTCTATTTTGCTTGTTTTATTTCGTAGTACCTTGAGAAAGATACTAACATAATGGGTTTTGTTCTTCACTTTCTACCTCAAGCACAAAATTGCAGCATACAGATGTTTCAGCAGTTCAAAAGAGTATTTCATTGACCAACTCCTGGTCCACCAACATTTTGGTTCACACCTTCCTTTATTTTTATCAGTGACAATTGTTTATTATTTCAACTGCCTCTGATCCCACTGTACAGAGACCAGAAAGGGCTTACTCATTCTGGCAATCAAAAGGGCTCTTGAGGTGGTCATACGGAATACTACTACTCTGTTTGGTGGGTTTAGTAAATATCTTTTTAAAGCCAGACCTAAATTTTAACTTATAAATCACCTGTCAACCTCTTTAAAACATCCTAAGGATAAAAATAACAGTTTAAGCTTAGAACAGAATGGGCATCAGGGGTCTAGATCTGTAAATCTGAAGGAGGAAAGGGGAAAGAAAGAAAAGGATCCATCCCTAGCATGGCGAAGATATTCCATGGGGACATCTAAAATCTGAAGCATGCAATTAATAATACTTTTCAAAGACATACCAAGATATTCCTAATGACCATTTTTAAAGTACTTTGAAATCTTCAGAAAGCAAATTAACTTAAACGCAAGACAGTAAATGAGGCACAGCAAACTGCTCCAAAAGTCCAACCACATGTCATGATGACAGGAACAGAAGAGTGCGAGCCACTAAAAATACCAAGGAGAACATTACAAAAACCAAAGATGGATAAATCTTTAGTCCAGACACTATAACTTACACTGTCCAGATGCATTAGATCATGAAACCTCTTAAGAAAAGAGAGTTTATTTTTACTTTGCTTTTAGCTCCTTTTACCCACGTCTTAAGAACATGCCAACAAACATAGCTGTGTACTCTGTGTTATCAGATCTGCTTCACTAGCAATTAAATCAGCCTATGGACCCTTCACAAAGGAAATCACTTGCAGGGGTACAGTGTGTGCTGGCAGCAAGAAGCAGCAGCAACGCTGAAAGTACAGTTGGATCCTTGTCACCTCAACGCATTCACTGAATGTGACAGAGCGCAAACTGCCAGCTATGGACTTGTCCCAGAGGAGGACAGGGCCTCCTGGTGGTACCATAACACAAATAATTAAGAGACAACAATACCAAAGACCACATTTTTTTCCCAGTAGGCCAAGACCTGCTTCATGGGCTCGGTCTGTTGCCTTTTTTTCTCAAATGAACAGCCTGGTCAGGCACTAGAATAGCCTTTGGTTTCTCTTGCTTTCCCACACTCCCCATCAGGCAGCTTGTCAGATCTCCCTGTTGCTTCCATGGCCTCCGCTGTGCTGGTGGACAATGTAGCTTTGAGAGAGCAGCACAGTCTCAGGCAAGGTTGGGGGACTCGCAGAGTGTCTGAGTGCACACAGTACAGCCCCAGGCTCACAAAATGGTTCTGGGACACGGGCAAGAAGAAATAACATGGACAGAAAACTGCTTCTGAAAACTGCTCCCTTTCTTTCCCTAAGGGGAAGAAATGCCTTGAGTTGACAACAGGCCTGAAGCTTTCATTGTGCAGAAGCACTAAATAAGAGGTTTTCTGATGCCAAACTGTTTGCAGAGGTGATCACAAACCACAGAGCTGAAAAGCAAAAGGTGAAAGCCAGATGTCTCCCCAGTCTGAGAGCCCCTGAACCTCGTGTTTGCTCACTCCTGTATCTATTTAAATGTCACAACAGCAGCTTCCTTCTGCATCTTCCCATTCTTTTGCCATAAGCTGCAAACAAAACACACTGGAAAGCTGATTGTGAAGGCTTGGGGCAAAACCCAGCAGGATGCAAAGAAGGAAAAGATGTCAGAGCAATCCAAGCCAGACACAAGACAGGGTTCCTGCCTTGTTGATAGAGGATGGACATGTGTTGCGACTACAAAAGGCCATACCCTTCCAGAAAGAGGCTGTAATTAGCTCAAAAGCTGACAAGTACCAGAGATAAGTCTGAAAAGAAATGAAGAAGTGAAAGCACTTTCTCTCACTTCTGATAAAGCCAACAGTCATTAACTCACACACCAAGCAGGTAGTTGGGTACGTGTCCAGAATTCAGCCCATGAAATCAACTTACTGCCAATCTCAGTTGTGTTGCTGCCCCTCGAGAGGTGCCAGCTGGAAGCTGAAACACAGTTTTGCAGATAACGTTATTTAGTTGTTACCAACTCCAGTTGCTGTTCTATATATTTACTCACTTTATTCAAGGTTAAACAAGCTAATTCCAGGCCAAAACTCTGCACCAATTGCTTGCCACATTTGAGACTGACAAACTGTACGGATGGAAACGCAATCAGTCTTAATTTTAACACGGCCACAGTGTGGATGACAGCCACAGCTGTTCTGGGCAAGACATACTGTACAGCACACGTAACACAGGCCACTGCAGGGAGAGACACACCTGAATGAGAGCTTCAAAGACCCTGTTTTCTTCTTCCCTTCTTCTGGGCGGGAGATATTCAGTGAAAACCCAGATCTGCACCTGGACTCTAGATCAGGTTCAGTTAGATGAAGACTCATTTTTTTTAATCTTATGTCAGTGGAAAGGGCAGGTAAAATGTCACGAGATCAGTTTGTCTCAGTATTTTTTCATTTTTAGCTGACCACATGAGTAGAAAAATATGAAGGTTCAGCAATATCAAAACTGAATCCACATCTTAATACTCACTGCATGTTGCAGCTGAATTTTGAACATTATCTCCCAGTCTAAACTCCCTATTCAAGAGGCTACCCTTGAAAGCTTTGCTTTTTTTCTGAAGGCTACAGCTATCCACTTAACTGGGGGAAAATGGGGAAAAAAATCTAATCGTGTGAGGATTGTCAATGAGTTGAATTTGTTCTGGTTTATACTACTGAAAATCTGGAGTAACTCCATTTAAATCAATAGAAGAATATGAGGACAAGCAGCAAGAAGAGAGTTATCAGATGGAAGTTAAATTCGACTGCCCTTAATGCAATGTCATCTTTACTTTTTCTTTGAAGACAAACTCTGGCTATTAAAATTCCATCAATTTCTGAATTACTTAGATACAGGGATAGGAAGAAACCTTGAGCTGTCCTAATGTATCATTAGTGATGCACAGAGAAATAGTGATTGTGATTTCTTTTAGCAGACATGAGCTAGTCTAAAATGCTCTTCTGATTGAACTCCCCCTGCTGAAACATCTGGCTAGGACACTGGCGATCAGAAAGCCCTTGCTTTGCAAGTACCTACTTCCTCCCACTGGAATCACCAAGATTATTTTAAAGAAGTTTCCCACTGAATATGGAGGGCAACTTTGTTTCCAGTGCGGCAGTGATCTCTGTAACTTCTTTCATATAACTCATCCTTCCTTTGAGACATGCAAAAATTCATTGGTGAGATCAGCAGCAATGTGATGAATGGTGGCCAAGACAGACCATGGACTTACTTCAAGAAATAGCCCATCCATCTTGCTAGATTCAGAAAAGCTTGAGTTGCTGTTGCATTTTCAATCATAAACTGGGAAATTTAATTGGTATTCTTTCATAACTTTTTTTTTTCTTTTTTTCTATGAAGCATGACAAATAAAAAGGAGCTTACTTGATTAAGAAGGGAAACCTTTCAGTGAGGGAGTTTGGACTGTGAGGCAACGGGGCACACAAACCAAGCTATCCCTCAGCCATCCTTGATTTACAGGAACTGAATGCTGAAGAACAGATATGCATTATTTTTCTGCTTTAATGTGCAACTCTCAAAGCAAATATGTGCAAGAGAAGAGATGAGGCCAGAAGTGAATGAAGGTTTGTGGGTAAGAGAAAGTAAAAAGCAAAAAGAGGAAAAACAAGACAAGACTCAGGCTAAATTTTTAATAAGGAGCATTTAGAAGCACCTAGTTTCTTCCGCAAAGCCAGTGAATCTTTAATGCAAAAATTGCTTCGAAAAGGCAATTATCCCAAAAAGAAATTACTCTGCTCTGCAGCGGGACAAAATTTAATAATTAAAGTGCACACTGAGAGATTTTACTGCTATTTTAAGTACTTTCCTACTGCAGCCTCAACTATGAAGATTCAATTGTCCCTTATGTAAGACCTGCAAGCAGTTCAAACTAAAACCGCCTGTAAACCAGGCTGTACTAGAAATTAGACTGCCTTTAGCAATCACAGGCAAAAGCAGATTCTCCAGGAAACCGCAGGTATCATTCTGGGCAGTATAATGCAATGAAGGAACTTTTTAAAAATAAAATACCCCAGGTGATCTACAGGATGAAGGCATTAGCATGATGTATAGCCCAGTTGCCCTGCATTTCCTGATCTCTTCTCAGGGCTTGACTTTTCATCTTTCATGCGGCAGAGGGCCAGGCTACTAACACATTTACCTGTGGGGATGGTAATATGATGATGCCTAGGAAGGGACACGGGTTGCTTCATGTGAAATCTCCAATAAGTAGCAATGGAGCAACCAAGAATCCAACACAGTGACATCCTCCATAGTAGTTTCTCTTATTCTTTGAAGGGGTTAATAGACTATGAACGTGGCTCTTTTATATCCTCTTCTTCTGCCTTATCAAATTACCTGAGGTAGGATGCCATGGTAACATGGTAGAAAAGGAACTGACATTCATGCATGACAGAAGGATCCAGTGCACAAGTCAGAGGAGGGTCTGAGGTGATGCAGTGGCTGTCAGCACAAGAGTGAAAGGGAGGGTGCTGCTAAGCCACACTGCAGTTGCAACACCAGAGGCGCTTTGTTTCCCTGACATCTGATTCTCAAGTGGAAAGCATGTGGTCTTCCATCAAAATACTAGAAACAAATGCAAAATAGAGTGTTAAAAGAAAGGGAACTAAAAGCAAACACTGAAGAAAAGCTTTAGGTAGAAGAAGAAAAAATACTGAAGAGCATAAGGGTTCAAGAGTACTAACAAAAGACAAGCTGTTTGCACAGCAATTGCGTAGTTTCACACTACTTTCTCACACACAACTCTTGTAGTTACATTGCATTTGGGTTTCCTTTGTTCTGTGCTTTGAATTTGTTCCAAACTTCCAAAATATTTTCATCTTATTTATTGAAGAAACCCACAGCACCAAGTAAGGGGGAAACTAAGCAGATCACTCATTAAAAAGCAAGGTGTGTACTCGGGGCTAGAAAGTGCCTGAAGGCACAACGCTAAGCAGAGGATAGTCTTCAGGTAGCAGGAGACTGGGAAGTGCTGTGACTCAGTCGAATAACTGACTCACCATGCCTTCCTTGCCGCCTCCTTTTCTCTAGAGCAAAGGGCTGGGGGTAGGAATTTTGTTTCAGTCTGTGCTTTTGCCACTGGGAAATTACTGCCCACACTGCAAGGAGTGAGCTGCTTTGCAGGGGCAGGGGAGGGAAAGCTTCTCCAATCTCTGCTTCTCTGGGACTGCCATGATGCAGGGGAAGTTAATACCTGTATTTCCACATGACTGAGCACCAAGAGTCAGATTACTGCATCAGGCATGTTCTTTGTAGCCTTGCTCTCTTGCACAGAAATGTGGGCTGAGTCACAGTTTGGCCATAAACTGCCCAGAGTTTGTATGCTGAAAAATCAGTTAGGTGAGGTTTAAGTTAGTATAGTCACCATGGTCAGCTGAGGAGTGAAGATGTCTGCACAAAGCAAGAACAGAGGTGAGCTGATGTTTTGGACAACAGGTATAACCCCAGCCACTTTGAAGTCAATGGTTCAACTGCCTGTTGTTTACAGCAGGGTCAAGATTTCACCACAAGTTTTTTTTTTTTAATTAAGGTCTTGATTTTTTTTTTCCTACGTATTGACATGGTGCTAACCTTCAATCTAGGTCAGTAAATAACAAAGTAACACTCTCAAAGCAATTATATTAATGGCAAGAAAGAGACAAACTCACTGACAGCAGTTCTACTGCTGAGAAGGGTCTAGAAGACTTACAGCCATGGAAACAAATCCCTACTGACAGAGCTCTGCTAAGGCCTATGCTGTGCTGAGCTGTAACTCACTTTGTAGAATAACCTGACAGCACTGACCAAAAAGGACACCCAGCACCCAGATTCAGGTGCTGCCTCTGTCCCTACTCTGAAAGCCAGATCTGCAGTGCCAGAGGTGGAGTTAGACATGAGCTGTGCCTTCAGGAGAGCCATGGCAAGTTGAGACTTGCCACCACGCAGACCTGCTAGGCTGTGGGAGCTTACCCAGGGAAGTAAGGAAGCCAGGGATGGTCTTTCGACCACGGCAGAACTCCCCATCCCTTGCAGTCAGGAGGGAGCATCAGGACTTGCCACTGTTTCTCCTTCCATGCTGCACCTCAAAGCACCTCCTGAGCAGGAAGTCCCACAGCTCACACCCAAAGCAGGTCTATGCAACAGCACTGATGGCACAGGAAGCCGTACAGGTCTGGCACAGATGTGGGTCATCTGCAGCTCCTGCTGATCGCTGAGGAAGGGGCAATCCTCCCATCCTCCCAGGGACAAGCTCACAAAGCACCCTCATTAAATGTAAGACGTTAAATTACTCCCATAGCTGGGGCTGCATTTTTTCCCTAGCTCTCTGGGTATTGTTTGGCAGCCATCAGATAATTGAGCGTGAAGGCTAAGATAACATAATTTGAATAACAGCTAATGAAACACTATGCAATTATTTCCGAATGTTTTATCTGTCTTCCCCCTCGTGCATGGTAATTGCAATTGCCTCCCTCTTACAGAAATCTCTAGGCAGGTGACGATGCACCAGAAGTGTACGCTTTTCAGTTCGGTTTCTCCTTCTCTTGCTTAATGACCTCTTAATGCACCTCCCTTTCCCTCTGCTGCAGCTCATCACCAGCTGGATCTCTGCACAGAGCCCATGCCCTGCAATGGCAGCCCATTTGCCCTTCTCCCACCTCCATTCAGCACCTGCCCTATAGCAGTGTGTGGGGTTGATATGGCCATTTTGCACAGGAGCTCCCTGCAAGAAAGGAAAAAGAGAAAGATTAGGAAAGGGGAGCCACCACTCTCACCTCATAATCTAAGGACAGACAGGAGGAGCAAAACTGGCTCGAGGATTTATGGAAGGATAGGAAGCAATGCAATTTGCTGCCCCAAGGATGAGGATGTTCACAGGAGCCCCCAGTATCACAACTTCATTCCCAGCCTCTCCCTCCGAGGCAGCAGGAGCTCCACAAATACTGCAGGTAAAATTACATCCTTTGCTGAAGCACCTGCATACTTGTGCAAAGACAGCAGTCCCTATCCTGAAAAGAAGCTGTGACTTATAGCTGTACTCCTGAATTTTTCACCGAATTTAATTTGAGCTCAGTGTGATGAAATCCTTGCCCACAGAGACATTTCAAAAATAGACAACGTAGCTGGCAAAACATAACTCAGGTGTTTATTTATAACAGCTTCAAAAATTTTCACCTGCAGCTTTACAGGTTGTTTGGCAAAATGAGGATTTAACCAGCTGGACAAAGAATTATTGGGAAGCTCAATGTTTATACTTCTCAGTATAGGACCACCTGCCTGGCTTTAGCTAATCTGTTTCAGGTAGTCAAACTGATTATTGATAGCAGTAAAGTTTGAACAGGCAATATGGGAACCACCAGCACAAGAAACTGATCTCCAGCCTGCCTGGAGGCAAAGCCAGGAGACGGTGACTCCCAGTGCCAGCTCGGTGGGAAAGTTGTGTCCTCTCTCCAAAAACACAGCTGTAAAAACGGCAGGGACAGCACTGGAGGCAGGGCTGATGAAGGCCATGCTGAATGCCGCCAAAAAGCTGGAGATGTTGCAAGTACAATTGCAACAAAGGAAAGTAGTAGATTGGGACAGTGTATTTTCAACTGAGTTTATCACTTAGTTTTGTTTGGGGTTTTTGTTTGCTTGGTTGGTTCCCTCCCCTGAGAATTTACTACTCCCTAGAAGGAAAAGAATTACATCTTCAGAAGTGCCATCTGAGTGGCGGGGGAATGACACAAGGCAGGCAGAGCTAAGATGAATTTCTGTTATCATCCCTGGAAACACAAAAATGACTTACTGGAAAAGTAGCTGAATTCAGATGAGAGAACATGTTTTAAACTGATAGCTCAAAAGCGCTGTTGGAAGCGTATCTAGAACTCCGTATGAAGCCATAGGGTTTAATTCTGTAATATCCAAACACAATCCCAATCGCAGGCCTCACCACAAAAATCTGGTTCACATCAGGGCTCTCACTTTAGCATGCAGTGAATTGTCTCCCCAGTACTTTTGATTCATGTCGGCAATTTGGTCGCTAGTTTAACCGATCTTTAGCTATCCAGTCTGTAGAAAGAGCACATATAACTAGTGCTGTGCTACCTAATAGTGTTTTCTGTAAATAGCAAACCCAAATCAGGAAGATGACGCATTTCTGTATGACTAGTGGATCTCAAGTTCCAACATGATGTAGATTTTATGCAAAGCTGTTAGATCCATCTTTATAGAGAGTTACTGATAGGCTGGCCTGGTCTCTAGTCAGCTGCCCATAGTAAATTAAAATATTGACAAAGGCTTAATTAGCTCCAATTTCCTCGTACTTGATGCTAACATGTAGAGGCCAAGAAGGGATTTCTAGTCCTCTACAGAGAATGTAAAGCTGTTTACGTAATAAGCAAAGGGCACTCACTGTCTGTAAGAGGATCTCTCTGAATTTTGCAGCAAACACAATCAAAATAATGGGGTAACATACCAAGTAATATAAAATAAAATGGGGCCAACGTGTCTATGGTGTTTCACCACAAGACCCTGAGAAAAGATCATGGACAGCTTCACACACACATGCACATTTACACACACTAAAAACCAGCTTCGTGTTCTCCTCGAAAACCATTCATCCAAATGGAGAGAAAGCTGTGACTACAGACTATAAACACAGCTTAATGCAGCACTGTTTTTTACATGGACTGCAAAATCAACACATCACAAAAACTTCCACATGTGGAAAAAGACATATCTGTACGCTTAACAGAGCAGACACTTGTCCTGAGGAACGGAGTTACCTTGGATGGGTATTGGTCAGTTGAAAGACAGTTTGACCTCAGGAAATGAACTAGGCTGGAGAGTTATAAGAAGTAAAAATTTCTGGTTTACACAGAGTTTCTAGGAAGCAGTAGCTTATTGCATGTTGCAAGGTAATAAATCATGTCTTGTAGAGGCAGGTATTGAGCATGATAAATGCTCTCAAGATCTCTAAAGCACCTGAATGTCTTGGTCTCGCTGAACCATGCTGGAACAATCAGTGAAACCTTGTACCCATTACAGGCTGACCTGGTACCTCTGGAACACATTTGGGATTAAAAAAAAAAAAAAAAAAAAAAGAGCCCTTTAAAAAGCATTGTATCTTAACACTTATTTTTCAATGCAAAGCAAAATGTACCAAGTTACAATTTTAAGACAGTTCAGGCTCTCAGAGAAAGCAATCTTCTTAGGCCACCATGCTGGTATTATCAGCCTTTCCAGCACCATTTCTGGCCCTCCACGTGCCCAGCTCCCAAAGGCAAGTCCTGGTCACACACAGGATGCAACACAAGGATATGCATTTAGAAGTTTCAAAGGAAAATGCAAGAGCTCCTAACATGAAATAGATAGAAAACCTAAAAAATGGATAATAAATGCATAAAAAGCTGATGACTAGATAATTGGTTTCATTAAAAGATAAACATCCCTCTCTCCTAATGACATTACTGTTGATATTACTCCATTGATACCATCCAGCTTATGATAACCCTTTTATATGACTGCGGAGTCACATCCTGCTTTCCAAAAGAGTGCCTGCCTTATGCCTGCCTAGAAGAAAGATCAAAGAATCTTGTTCATGACCTGAGCTCTTCAGCCATTAGCCAGCACTTTTCAGCATGGCCTGTAAGTGACAGATAGCTACATCTCATCAGGGAGAACTAGAAAAATAAATTGTATCAGAAAGAACAATAACTATTCAAAAAATGGGTATGTATATCGAACAAAAGAGAAAAAGCATTAGTATAAAATACGTTTTCCCCACACATGATAACACTAGGCAGAAAAAATGGTTGAAAACCATTTCTTTATTCTATTTCCTAGCTTCAGAAGTGATGTGAAAAATCACTCCTCTTCAGAAAAAGAGTCCAAGATATGTAGGACAATGGAATATTTTGGGAGAAGAATGCAGTTAGACTAATATGTCTCTACATAATTTTAAAGTCAGAGAAGAATACTTGCAATAACATGAAAGTATAAAAAATTTTAAATACTGGGAAAATGTTAATTGTATTTTCATGAGAGAAATTTTCTCAGCTAGTATAAAGGCAGGATTACACAGATGCAATAATGATATTCCCTTTATAACTGTGATTAATACTCCTTTTATCATAACTGAAAAATTATCTGTAATAAAAACATACACAATTTGCCTTTTGTGCATTAAGAAAGCTTGTTCATAATCATAATTTAAACCACACTCTTCTGAAGACAGTTTGTTAAGCGAGGTTAGCCAACGCCAGGCAGGGAAGCAGAACGTGCTGCTCTCATAGCACACATATATGCCCCAGAACAGCTACATCCATATTCCCCTGAACTCAAAACCCTGCAAGAAAAGCAAGACGGCACTCACAGATAGTGTTTTGTTCCAAAGGAGACTGACCTTGTTATGATCTTAACTGACTATTGCAATTGAAAATTCCCAACAAGCTTTCACCACACCTTAGATTGACCAGCTGCTAAGATGATAGACAGAAAAGCAGTAAGTCTTAATTTCAGTGCTGCAAAACTGGGTAACTGCCTTTGCTGCTTTGGATTCCTCTTAAAGATAGTCTAAATGTCATCTAACCTATACAAACACTTCCTCTGCTCTTGCACAGTAGTAACAGGACTAAAATATGAAGTATCTCAGTCTGAATTTTGTAGGGGTTTGCTTGATTTTGGGTTAGATTTTGGTGGTGGTGTTTTGTTTGTTTGTTTGGGGGGTTTTGGGGGGTTTTTTTTTTGTTGTGTTTTTTTTTTCCCTATAAGACCACAGGAGAAAGCTTCCCAAACTTATTCAGCATTTATGCTTACTGGCCCCAATGCATGCTTGCAAGTCAAGATTTGCTGCCATGTTTTAGGATGAAGACGTTAGTGTAATGAGAATGTATAAGAGCTTGGCCACATTATCATCAGATAATAACTTGAACAACACACAAGATAATCTAAAACCTAACACAGCTCCAGCTGCAGAGTCTTGTGCTGTCTATTCTGTCTAACCATTTCAGTGCATCTCCAGCTGCTGAAAGATTAAATAAGCACCAGCAATGGCACATCTGCAAAAATGCCTCAGATGATTTCAGAAGCATCCTATAACTTCTGGTTCTCTCAGCACTCTAGCACTTTGCTGCAAGACAACCAGAAATCTGGTGTATTCTAAGCTTGGATGTTTTTGAAACAATCTGGATGTTCTGAGATTTGTACCAGAGCAGTCTCCATTGACCAAAAGCAGCTCCCGCAGCCCCCATGGGTCATTCCTAGCCACTGCATAATTAAAACAATCCACCTGCTCCAAAGCCATTTCCTCAGCTGCAGAACAGTACACACACAGATGTGATCCGTTCCTATTATAGCAACCCTGTTTGGGGATGGTGTAGAGGCTGTCACACTCACTGCAGTCATTCTGCCCATGAAGTTCAGTAGAAAACATTAGGCATGAAAAAATTCCAACAACTCTTTCCCTCGAGTTACAATAAACTTGCTTCCAATTTGTTGTCCAGCCATTGCTAATTTCATTATCATTTCACACATGGTAATGAGACACATGCTCGTCACATGACCTTCCTCCTTCCCTCTGGGGCCTAATGAATATATATCATGCATAATTAAGGAGGGTTTGTTTTGGCATACAAATTCATTAGTGTTTTAGTATAAAAATGCACAAAAGGGGAATTATTTTTTCACAACAACTAAAATAACCCTTTCTGCTAAAAATGTGACCACACTGAAACCATCTATTTATATGTTTTTGTTTTCTAATGAAGTCAGCATTTAAAAGTCTCCAGAGCGCACCACTAAAAACTAGCTGAGTATTTAGAAAATGATGGTGTACAGTTTTTGGCAGATTTCATCCAGATCTTATAATGCTTCCTAGCGCTCTGGCATAACTCACGTTTCTCCTATTAGTGCAGAAATTTCTCCTCCTCCAACAGTTTGTTATCAACATTTGAAATGGAAGCTGTAGCTTCAATTCAAATGCCGCATCAAACAAGCTGATAAGGCTGTCATTTTTTATTTTTAAGGTATAATTCAAGTGCAGCTTTCTATCACTGTAGTAAGGATCTCTTCCCACAGCATCTAAGAAATCAGCTGTTGATTTGGGCTTCTCAAATTTTTAGGAGGGAAAAATGGAAAAATGAGAAGTCTGGAAAGTTGTTATTTAAAGTGCTGATTGTGACTTTGCATTTTAACCCTTTCATGCTTGTTATGAGGATCTCTTAATACTATATTAAAATGTAGCATCCTCTGCTAGGGCACACACCTGTCTGGTAATGCTGTCAGCATTCCAACAGCCCAGCACTTAATAATCAACAGAACTGTTTTGGATATGACCAACCCCACAGCAAAGGCTCAGGGTGACAAAAACTCAGTCTGACTTATGACTGGAAAATGAGAAAAATTCACATGCTTTCTGTGAAAATCAGTAGTAAAATTTAAACCTGGTATGTCAGGAGATTTTTTTGGTACCCTTGGAGCAGGACACCCACCTCCAATTTTGCTGGCCTTGAATTCTAGGCATTTTTACATTTTCACAGAAATGCAGAATCAGACGGGAAGGCACGTCAGGAGACTAGCCTCCTGCCCAAGGGTCAACAGTGAATTAAGACCAAGTTGCTCCATGTCTTCCAGTCAAGTCTGGGAGATCTCCAACGACAGAGATCCACAGCCTCTCTGGAAAACCTGTTCTTGTCTTCACAGTGACTTTATTCCTCCTTATCTCAAACCAGAACCTTCTCTCTTCCAATTTATGGCATGGCTATTGCGTCCTGTCCTCCTGCTTCCATAAAGCACCTGGCTCCAGCCTCACCATAACCTCCCTGCAGGGCCGGGCAGGCAGCCACCAGGACCCCCAAGGCCATCTCCTCACCACACAGAGCCCCCCAGCTCCCTCAGCCTCTCCTCAGAGAGCAGGGTCACACAACTCTACAGGGATGCGCAGATTCTTCAGAGATCCTTGCTAGAATGATGACACAACAGTGGTGGTAATACGATCAAACCTGTATTTTAACCTGGACGGGGTCATTTTAGCACATTAACATTTAATGCATACAGAGCTCGCGCAATCTGCAGAAGAAGCAGCCGCCAGCGGAGGCGCCCCGGTTGGCTTGGGCGCCTGGGACCCGTTTAAACGTGACCAGCTCACCCACGGCTAATGGCCGCCCGCCCCACAAGATGGCGCACCAGGGGTGAGGAGTTCGGGGGCACCAGCCACAAGCAGGTGGGCTCCAGCTCCCAACCACCTTTGTCGCCATCCACTGAACGCCCGCCAATTTATCAACATCTTTCACTTTAATTAATAGCTTTTCTTCTGCAAGCATTAAAGAATCATTTCTTAAGTTCTAAAAGTTGCTGCCTGAAGGCCCTTGATTCCCAAAAGGACTCTGGGCCAAGAGTTCACTGCTTTCAAAAGGTCACCTGCAGCTGCCTCTCTCACAAGCGCCGCTGTTTTCATCAGTCTCCTCAGCAGGGCATTACACAATGCAGGAGGCAATGAAAGCTGAACGTGCCCAGCCAGAAGCACAGGATTTCAGGACAATGCGAGCTCAAAGCTGACTGAGCTGGTAAAAAGCACCTAGATAAGGCTGTGTGTCTCCAGTGCCTTGTTTCACTGCCCTTGCCAGTCACCTAAAAGTGCTGAAGCACCATAAATGCTTCAGGACACTGTTTTTGAAAGCATGAGCAGTAACAAGTTTTTTTTAATACAGGTTTATGAAGACATACACTGTCTGTTTTAAAAGACCTCTCATAAATGTTCTTCCCAAAATTCGAGTGCCTTTATGCTCTGCAGTAAGAAAATGAAATTTAAGAGGCTGGGTTCAAGAGTGCAAGACGTTTCCTTTGCTACCCCTGTAAAAAATACTACCTAGTTCTGACTAAAGTTGAGCCTCACTCAAGAAAGGCTTGGTACTTTTAGGCCAGCAGCTAGGTTTTCCCTGGACTCCCTCTGCCGTGAGCATCCCCGCTCCCAGACGCAGCGGCTGAGTGGAGCTCGCCATCCTGTGCCTGGTGCCTCCCAGGGCACTAGAAATGCTGCAAGATCATCCCTCTTGTACTGCTGTGTGGCACGGAGGCTGGAACAAGTGGGCCTCCTGGGATGGACAAAGGACAAAATCTTGAATGGAAGGAGTAGCAGTAGAGGATGTACTTTAGGACGGAGCTGAGGAAAGCTATGACTTCTTCAGATGGGGATAAGAGATCTTTGGGTGTGGAGGCTGGAAATGGGATCAGGCAGTAGAAGAACAGACAATACAAACAGTGGCTGATGTGTAGTAAAAAGGTAGGAATCAAGATGGGAACACAGGACTGGCTCTTATGGCCTTATCCCCTTCCCCATAGTTGTTTAGTCTGAAAAGGTACATCTACTCCACATATTCCCACTTCCAAAGTCCAGAGCTCCCAAGATCCTAAGAGAGGCTGGGAACAAGTGGTCACAGATGTGAAGATTCAGATGAGCAAAAACTGGTACTGGAATGAGGAACTGCATTGGTACAAGCAGACACTGCTGAAGTTGAGGAGACAGCCTCTCCTGAAGGCTCCTTCCTCTGGATTAGAAACCAGGTCCCCCGAGCTGCCAAATGTATGAGCTATTGGCACCTATCTGTGAAACTCACTGCCATGCTGTGCCTCCTCCAGCACCTCCTCACCTATTAGATGGCAGTCTGCTACTGCTATTTCTTACTCAAGCAGCAGTCTGTAATGTGGATCCAAAGATTCAGCCCTGCTGATAAGGAAGGTAATGCAGTAACACACATAGATTTCTCACCTGCTAATGCTTTCAAGAATCTAGAAAAAAAAAAATAGGTGAAAAGTTGAAGAATGCTTGGTGGGATCCCTATTTTGATGCAAAGAGGGTGTTGAATACATTTAGGGAAAGCTGCATCACCTTTGTTTTTTGTTGTTGAGGAGTAAGCACGGATGAAGACAGGCATTGAGTGCTCTAAGCAAATTCAACACACATCTACCTCCCACGAGGAGAATTCCAGCAGAAGCATCCAGCTCCTGCCAGTAAACCTCATATATCTAGAAGACAAATGATGTGTGTAACTATGTTATAGTCATAGCACATAGCATTCATCCCACCTAACTTTGGCCAGCTATCCTAAAAGAAGCTGGCAATCGCAAAAAATTTTGCCTGATCCTAATCCTAATTCTTCTCTTTATTAAAAAAAAAAAAAAGTTCAGATTAATCAATCACTAAATTGTCCCATCGAGTGTAAAGGAAAAGAGGATGAATAACTAAAATGTAGTTGGTCTAGATTAGGTGAGAAATATTTTACCACCAACCACTCTGGAACCATGATATGCTTTCAGTTCCTTTGTTTTACTATTTGATTTCCCATCAAGAGCACAACATGAAGCTTGAAAACATGTGTTAAAATGGTTGCAGAATTTATTTAGAATCACACATTCACCAGCCACTTGTAAACTGTGAGCAGAAAAGATTAAATGAATCCTGTTGGATGTACTGAGGAAAACAAAAATTAAGTTGGAAAACAGAAACAGCAGGGAAAAGCAGTTCATGCACTGGCATCAAAATGTTCAGAGAAAAATTCTGCTACTTAAAAGTAGCAGAAAATGTATGATGTTGTCCTTTCATCAAATTATATAGTCCTTGTATAGTAGAGAGGAACTATGAAAATTAAGATGCTATTGGGAGAGTAAAACCCAGTGACATGTACAATAAAATAAAAAAAAAAGACACCAACCACTCTATGAGATAAATGCAGTAAGTGGGAAAAGAATTATTAGAAGCCTTTACCAGAATCTTTTATTCCTCTGCAAGTTCTTGGATATAATCCCGGCCTCTCAATAGGTGAAAGGGAAGACAAAAAGAGCAAGATGGAGTAAAATAGTCAGGTGTCCAGAGAAGGACAACTTTTAGACTTTTTCACTCCCATTATTAGAATTGCAAATCAGCTACCAAATGGGGTTTGTGTCATAGAGGATGTGAATCCAGTGGCAGAAAAATTTGTTCTTGGAAAGGAAATTATGTTGATCCTATAAATGAAGAAACTGTTGATGAACCTGAGCTGATGTTCATATCTGCAGCGGAAAGCCATAAATGCCAATATGAGAACAGGGAACCCTAAGAGAAAACAAATTCAAGGTCATCCAAATAGCAAAGCAGAAATAGTGAAGCTAAAATCCCTCATCTATTGACAAGCTAACCCACAGGGTCTATTTAACTGATAAACACTTAAAACCTATGAAATATCCTGTAATGGACTGGCTTGTGAGTTAATGAACCAGCATATTCCTCTAGATAGAATGAGAACAGCTTGGCTGAGATTCCTAAGCCACGATGGTTTTCTTGCGTGCCAGATGCCTGTACTTTCAGGCCAGGTATTCTTGCTGTTTCTCTGAACTTTTAAAAGCCCCATGTCTTTTGCACAGTGGCAATTTTTAATTTCCAAGAATCAACTTTTTTTCTTTCTGATTTCTGATTCTTTCTTACAATAAGAAGTATTTTTTAGCTCTGTTTTGCCTCACTACCTTATGGCCTTGCTCTGCTCAGTGTTATTTCTCTAATAAAAATGCGTCATCATTTTTTAATAATGTAGCTCTTTGTGCAATTAAGGAGAGTGACATTGTACTGCAGTTTGTCTTTCAGACTGCATTATGATGCTTTTACATGCTTCTCTGTAAGCCTTACCCAACACGGATTTTAATTCAGCAAAATGTTTCTGCTCAGGGTGACTTGACTGAAGAATCACCTTTTGGTGCACACAGATACCCTGTGCTCAAATGGCACTCAGAAGTGGAGCTCACCTTGTGGGCCCTGGGCCATAAAGGGACAGCCCTTAGTTGCCCAGCCTGTGCTCTGCTCCTGGTGGCCTGTTCCACAGGACAAGTCCTGAGAGTCCTAACTGCTGGGCAGATCCTCCTGGCAGCATCAGCAACCCACCATCGCTCTCAAGGTTGTTTGGCTTCCTTTCTGACTTCTTCCAGGGTGCCCTGGATTTAAATGGGAACATGCGTCCAAGCCCACAATGCCCCAAGGAGCTGAGCAACAGAAATGAGTCCAGGCTTCATCTCCCAGTCACAGATACAGCTTCCTGGAGTCCTTCGGAGTCCCTCCTATATGTGTGGATATGTAACTCCTATGGAGAGGAAGGACTTCAAGAAACTGCATCATAACAAAAAGGCAGCGGCAAACCCCTTCCCATAACCTTAGAGATGTTACCGCTACCGTAGCTTCAGTGTTCATGCAGGAACACCTGACTGCCAGCTTGCTCCTGTGCCAGATGTAGAAAGTCTCTCAGGCTTTCCTCGCAATTTAAAGAGAGTGCTAGCACCAGCCAGGAGAGACTGCCAGATGCAGAAAGTTTTAAGGCAAACTAATGGTGTTGGATACTCTCCTGCTCTAATCTCAATTTAAATTAGTAACTAGAGGCAACACACCAGGAGCTTTTCTAGCCTACTTCCTCAAGAAGTAAATCAAATCTCAAATAAAATATTCAGCATTTGGAGGCTGAGCACAGAATGCTGCAAGTCTGAGCACAGCCCTTAGTGCGCACTGAGGAAGCACTTTTCCTAAGATGCTGGAAATGCAGGCAGCTCAGTTTGACACTACATCCAGTTTTGTTTTAGAATATACGATCCTCTGGAGGCATGCAAAATGATCCAGGGTGCTGCAGGGTATTTCACTGCTACCTCTCTTCACCCTTGTACTTCTCTTCTTTTTGATCTATTGCTACCCACTGCCTCGGGCTTACTTCATATGCTGTACAAGCCACTATCTGCTCCATCCTCTCCTATCCTGTTGGCCGCAGCCAGCCCATCGCACTACACCCATAGAACTGCCAATATTGTGACAGCTCCTAAGTCAACATTTCATAAGCCAGTAGCTTTTATCAGAAGGAGATAGGAACCCCAGCACTGGCAGCAGTGCCAGCCCTGGCCAACATAGATGTTTTTAGAATGATATTCTTGGCATTTTATGGCATCTTTAACAAAGCTGGCAGTAACAGTTGAAAACCTGCCAGGTGGATTTGCCCAGAAGAAGGAAATGGGATGTGGTAGGGTGTGGTAGTGGTGAGAAGAGAATATTTCAGAGCGTATTCGCATTTTCTCACACATATTTCTCACCCCTTAATGTCTGGGAAGGGAGGGACATTACTTTGAGGGGCATGCCCCATACAAACAAACAAGACAGTAGAAACAGACCAAAGGTGTCCATCAGCCTTGTAAAAACTACCTCTTCCAGTCTGACCTGACAGATCAGTGCAAAACTTAGGGGGCACAAAGCCTGTCTAAATCAATACTCTGGTAAGCTTGTAGCAAGGACAAAATGAATTGTGTACAAATGAAGGTTCAGACAAAAGACCTGCATTTTGTTATCAAGATCTTCTGCTCACCGGGTGCACAGCTTCAGATACATATTTGTAATGTTCCATGCAAGTAAAGCCAGAAGAACTCGTACCTACAAGATTAAAGCTCTGTTATACTTAAACCCCACATGCTCGGCTCCAGTAAAGACTAAAACCTAAAAGTAAAGTCTGAAGACCCTCATACCGCAACTACTTGCTGAAATTCAGTGATGCTCAGATAAAAATGCATTAGTCTTAAGGGGATATATCCATATAACCATTAATTTCAGCTCCTGCTCTCTGTTAAATGTGGTGAACAATTGCTTTCCCTTCTGGATATGGTGAAGTACAGTGTTTTAACATTTGTCAAGTACTTTGTGGTCCTCATGCAGCAAGAAATGCTGCTTTGGGTACTATGTTATTCAACCAGTCAAAATAGTTGGCTCTTTCTGTCAGGGTGGTTAAAATTTCTCTGGAGTAAGTGAAAGCAATCACAGAAATTAAAATGAAAAACCAAACTAGAGACTTATTTCAAATGGGAAAACAATTATAACTTTGTGAAAAAGAGCAAAACCGTCTTTGTAAAACAAACAAACAAAAACCAGCAGCAAACAACAGCAAATCCTCTTCACACTGTAATGTTGGTAACAGCAAGTAGGTTTACAGAAATACTTGGCAAAACAGCTATGCTTCTAGTGTTATTGACTGGACAACACAAAGGGAGTAGGGGGTCAAACAACAAACCAGCTCATTTTCATGTATTCTCCATACCAAGATGACATTCAAAGAAGTTTTTATCAAGAAGACCATCCAAGTTCTTGTAATCACGTTCGCCACCACGTGGAAACTGAAACTGAATCCAGAGATGATTTTAGCTACAGAATTAATTTCTGTAAATCCCACAAAGTCCGTAGAGTCTGGCATACCAAACACAGGCTTTGGGTTTATACTTCAGGACTTCTTTCCCATACAGAAAACCCAACCATGTCCAGGGAACCACTTACAATGTGGTTCTCCCTGACATTGACTCAGCACAACTTTGTTCTGCAAAGTAAAGGAAAACTAAATGTTTTATGGCTTTGCTTCTGGAAAGTACTGCCTCACGTACCACTTACTTTTTAGGCCAAGGGCAATAGCATGAATTGCAGGCATGATTAGAGCACAGTTATGTCTGTTCTGCACAGTACACCTGGTTTCTGTAGTGGCTGGGACCAGGTCCAAAGGACACAGCTATTTACATAGCACCGCCTTCTGCAGCTTATGGTAGACATGGTAACACTGGAGAACTATCTAGGACTGCCTGACTTCTTGCCCCAGATTTGGACTCAGCACAGTGCGTGCAAGGATCGCCATGTTAGGCACCATCTTTTTCTGTACCGACTACTGTGGCAACGATACACACAAAAGCAGAGTTTGGTTATTCTGTTTCAGAATAACCCAATCAGGGAACAACCAAGATCATCTCATGGTTTCCAACCAAGGAGATGCCTGCATTTCATAGCGGGCAGCAACTGTGTCAGCTGGGAGCGCTGTGTCCCTATGCCTGACTTGCCCTTAATGTACATCACACAAATAGGGACATCCAGAGGATTTCACAAAGCCCTTCAACATTGGTGACTGGGCCACACAATTGCATTTACACCTAGGGCAACTGAATAATTTTTTTATCTATTTATTTCACACCCCTGGGGGAAGAAAAAAAAAAATCACTGAAGGTGTCCATCTGTGTGCGGGAGCTGGCTGTGCAGAGGCTGGGGAGAGTGCCTCCACTGGGTGACTAACCTCTCACCTGGCTGGCGAGACCATGGCGTGCCAGGTCTGACTGCTGCCTTGCAGAGCACACGCGGTCCCTGACCTCTGTTGAGAGGAGCTGAGCAAAGAAAAAGACGAATCTGAGAGAGATGGGGAAACACCCAACAAAAGTGGAGTAATTAGCTTCTTCCTATGCAATCTTCAGCACGCTGCCAAACCTTCTCGTGGTAGCACGACAGGCAGACAAAAGCCTTTTTCAGCTGTAACACAGTACACAGTTCTGGCCGACAAGTGCGGCTATCTCCCGGTGCCTTTCAGGGACTTGCATGCATGTGCTGCTCTATTTGCAGGCCAAGGGAAAACCAACCTGAGCACTTAACAGACGTACAGATACAAAATGCTTGTTGGAGTACTGCTGGCACTCAGCATATGGTTAGCCTGATTTATTTCTGTTAAAACAGAAGCCAGTGTTTCTTCATGCTAAGTCCTGCCATGGTAAAAATAAGGGGCAGTCTGTGTCCTGGAGAGCTTAATTCAGCAATAAAGATGACATTTTGTCCTTGCTCTTTTCCATCATTTCTGGATGCAGGCACTTGAAGAAAAGGAACCCAAAGTAGCTTATATTATACCTCATGCATTTCATTTCCTAGAAACTAAGCAGTGAGTGTTGCTTATGCAACCTTAAAATGAAAGTGTGTTACAGGAACAGACTGTCCATTTTTGTGTTTATACTGCTCAGGAAAAACACTTAAAAGGATTCACCCAGCAGCAAGACATTTTTCCCGCAGGACTGCTGGAACATTAGGTTTCTATTCTGCCCATATGCATGCCTGTATTTCTCACACACGCTCGTGAGAGCTATGGTTTTCAACTATGTGCAGAGGCAGCAAGGGCAAATTCGCATAAAATTAGTATGCCATGCTTCGGATCATAATCCAAATGAGGGGAATGACCAACTCACACTCCCCTCTCCAAACCCTGACTAGATCCCCAAGCCTGACTTCATTTAACGGCAAGCAGGAATCGCATGGAAGAAGCAACGCTGTGACCAGAGCCAAGGGACAGGGCTCACGTCTAGGTCATCAGGGCTGGTCCTGCCCTGCTAGAGCCAGCCATGTCAGGGAGAGGGAAAGCTGATGGTTAGCTACAATGGCATCAGCTGCCCACACACACGGCTTAGACAGACCTGTGCCATTCCCAAGCCAGGCAATATGGACGAGGCAGGCTTCTCCAAAGGCAAAATGCATCATAGAGCTTTGTCCCCTTGGGCATCTGCTACAACAAACTTGCTGCTGCGGATGTGTTATCACAACAGCTTCCACCTATGTTACATGCAAATACTGCTTGATAATTAAGGACATTGTTTGAAGCAGCATTTTGCCAAGATATTGGGCCAAATGATAATGAATTGCCTCATGTACTCCTGCAGTTTAAACCACTAAAGCATTACTCTCTGCTGCCTGTCCTGAAGAGTTCCCATGCAACAAGAAACAACTGCTGCATCATACCCTTATGGAGATGAACTGTTCCCCATATATACAACATGTGCATGCCTGAGACAAATTAGAATATAAGACATAGAAACAGAGGTTAACAACAGGACAATATGTAAAATTCAATGACTCATTGTCAGGATGTACCTCACAATACTAGTCAAGTTATAAAATTTAAACACAATTACATGCTAGTTGAATATATTTTGCAATATACCGTATATTAAGCTTTCCCTTTCACGTTTGCATAATAAATCTGAATGGAGCTTTCTATTGCATTCACACTTGGATGATTGCTTTTAGTTATTTTATAGCACATGCTTTGTATAGGGGGAGGGAGTAAAATCAAGCTTTTATTACAAAACTGTAAAACAAAATTAAATGTGAATGTGTGCCTGCTGTGGAAGGGTGATTAACATACTTCATGTTAACTCACAGGTGGCCCTTTTTATCACTGACGCGTAACCACCGATGATATTATAGTTATTGTTGTTGTTGTTATTTTGGGGTTTTAGTACCAAAACATAGAACAAAATATGGTTCCACAATTTCATTTTGCTAGAGGTACGCATGCTTTGATGAGGCAGGCAGCCCTGACTATCTCCCCTGACTTGCCCACAGAATTTGTTAAAGGAGATACCGTGGGTGAAACTCTCCTGTTGACAAAAGGCCAACACAGGGCCATGAGCAGCATCTCAACCTCTCACCAGCTTTATGGGAAAACATGAGTGGGTCTTACATGACACAGTCGTGGTGGTGCCTCTCAGGAGAGGTGAATTCCCACCTTCTTTCTTCTATTCCCAAATTTCACAGGCTCTGAGATACAATTCCAGATACAGCTGACTCAGCTGCCAAAATGCCACACAAACAGTGAATGAGAAAACAAAAATTGAGGTTTTTTCACTCTTGCAAAACAGGGGTGAAGAACCTGTTCTTTGCTAAGGGTCAAACAGATCTTTCAAAGCCTTTTGGCAAGGCACATATTAACACACCCCAAAATATACATCATTTGGGGGGAAAAAATAACAACCCAACATTAAAGCAACTCCCTCCCACCTCCTCCAGAGAAAAGTTGTCACAGTGAACTGCAGAGTAAAGAAGCATCAGAAGTAAAACATTATAAATGAAAACACAGAAATCTTGTACAAACAAGAAAAATGAAGAAAGGCATGTACAATAATAATAAGGTTGGGGAAAAAAACAGTCTTAAAGAACAACTTAATAAAGGCATAAAAGCTGATATAAACATTTCCAAACATACCAGGAACAAGGAATGTGAGAGGCAATCTATAGAACCAGTAGAAGATCAAGAAATATAGAAAAATGTGAAACTGGTATGCTACAAGCAAACTTGCACCTGAGGGTCCTGTCTCTGGTACTGATGAGCATCTGGTAACGTGAACAACAGGTTAAGAGAAGGACCAGTACATTTCTTCTCACCTAGCAATCTACTGGTTAGAGACTCTAAAACAAAGCTTGCATCTGCATCTCCCCAGTTTTTATATACTTTTGTCATATATCCTAGTCACCGTTTTTTTCAAACTGAAAGCACTAAGGATGAGGAAAAGTATGAAAAGTGTGAGGATTAAGTAGCTGGGAAAAAATTGGCCTGTGGGCTGCTGGCAGGGATATCTATACAGTCTTAAGCAGGATGGAGATGAACAAGGGATGATTAGTCACTCTTTCTTAGTATGCAAGAAGTAGGGAGTGTTAAAAAGAAATTGCACATACATGTTTTAGAAGCAAGCAAAAGCAGTATTTTTTCAAGCCATGTACACATTGGGAAACCCACTGCCACAGGATATGCAGATATACAAAGCATAAACATGTTCAAAAAAGACAAACTTAGAAAAGAAAAGCCTGTCAATGACTACTGGTTATCAAAGGCTCCATTTCTTCAGAAAGTCCTGACAGCCAGAGATAGCTGAAAGGAAGGAAATTGTGCCAGGGAAGTATGTCTTTATATACCCTGGGTTTACATTGTTTCTCTAAGCAACTACTACTGACACTGGGCTGGAGGGAGCCTGGGCCTTGCCCAGCAACCCCATATGTACATGGGAGTAAGACTGTCCCATTAAAACACACATGAATGATATATCACAGAGCTGTGGCATTATGAAATTGTGGATTATAGCTAGGTCACAGGCTCTGTTTTCCTTACTCCAGCTTTCACACTGTCGTGGTTTAGCCCCAGCTGGCAGTGAGCACTACACAGCCACTCGCTCACCTCCCCGCCCTGTTGGGATGGGGAGGAGAATCAGAAGAAAATGGTAAAACTCGTGGGTTGGAATAAGGACAGTTTACTGGAACAGCAAAGGAAGAGGAAAATAACAACAGTACTTATAATATACAAAGTGGGTGATACACAATGCAATTTGCTCACCGCCCAGAACCTGATGCCCAACTTGTCCTTGAGCAGTGACCCCTCCTCCCTGGCCAGCTGCTCCCCCTGCCATAAACTGAGCATGACATCATATGGTATGGAATATCCCTTTGTCTAGTTTGCGTCAGCTGTCCTGGCTGTGTCCCCTCCCAGCCTCTTGTGAAACTTAACTCTATCCCAGCTGAAAACTAGGACACATGCACATATAAATATCAAAATACCAAAACAATGCACTTAAATTTGTAAAATGTAGTCTTATCACCATTCAGAAACATACTTTTTGTTAGTACAATATTGTGTTACTTGACAAAGATCATTTATTTGCTCATCAGCCCATTAGGATTTATGCAAACCCAGTAAAAACTATCATGCCATTGTTTCCAAAATGGCCCTAATCTCAGTATGCATTTCTTGGTTTTATACAGATGCTAATTATTAGAACTGCAGGGCAAATCAGCACAACGTGACCAAAGAAATACATTTTGCTGGATACATCAAAGAAAAAACCCCACACCCTGTACTGGTTGGTTCTCCTGAATCACAGTTGCACAATGTTAATACTGTACTTATGATCTTAATACAAAATAATCCCTTGAAAATTAATTGCCACTAGACATTAATAAGCACTTTGTTAATTAAGCCAGTAAGCCAATTAGGCCCAAGGTGAACTTGAGGGCAATCAACTCTATAAACAGTGTGAGCTAAGTCTTAGAAGTACACTTTAATTTTTAAAAAGCCTGGTTTTGGAGACTGGATGGCTTGTGGGATTGCTCATTAGAGAACAAAGCAACTGCCCAAATTCAGCCCAGGTCAGGAGCAGCCAAGAGCCATTATCACCCGGCAGCTTATCTGTGTCTTTGGAACAGCTGGTCTAGACCTCATTTGAGACCTTACCAACTTGTAATTAATAGCTTCTCTAAGTAAACTAAATCAGAAAGCTAGCAAAAAGTAAAAACTGCCTCCCAGCAAAGAGCCTTCTTAAGCTCTAACCAGGGCATGGTGTAGAGAAAGCAATTTATAGCTGACTCCCTTTGTTTCTAAGAAAACATCAGACATCTAGCTATGGTCCTTCCACTTTTACCAGACCACGGGGCATTCACAAAACCTGCAGGGGCAAACAGAAACGGCCTAAGCTTTTCTGAGGAGATGCAAATGGTTAGCAGCTCTTCCATCTCCAGAAGTTCGTATTGCGCGACCTCCCTTATCCACTAGCCATGAGCAGAGACGGCGCAAACAGAAATGCAGATATCTCAGAAACCACCGATTCTGCCTTTCCTTTGCAGCTCAGAGGAACAAAACCGTTCCTGTGTTTCTCAACACACAGCAAACAGGACAGCTGATGCGGAGCACCTTGCTGAAATTGCTCCTCTGTGGGCACAGCTGAAGATCTTACTCCCCCTCAAACTCCTCCTGTTGTGGTTTTATATTCTATGTCTCTTCACAGGTCTCAGCAAGCACAAATCCTTCAAGCCAAAAGGATCAAACTTTCTTTTCTTCTTAGCTGAAATGAAGGGGGTTTGTCCATACAGTTAATTTGGCGCAGCACTGCAGAAAACCCATTCATTTCTCTAATTGATTGCATTTGAAAAAAAGATACCATTCATACTTGCACATTTGTTGACACTGATGAATGTGCCCTACGTTTTGAACATGTATCATAACGTCTTACAGGTTGGGAAATCAGCTCCACCAACGCATACTTTCTCGCTTCTTTTTTCAGTGGTATATTTCTGAATTTGAATTACCACAACATTTCTGACAGCAATGGGGCAGTCCATTGGCTGGGCTTGGGTCCATTGTACATGCAAATCAAAATGAAGAGGATGGGGAAATCACTTTTTCACACCTGGACATTTCCAGAGGATCGGGTAGCTATAACACTGAACTCAAACAGTGCAGTTGGTATATGCTGGAGGAATAGTGCCATGCCTTACGGTTTTCCTGGGGCTAACCGTGCCTGCATTACTTCATCTTTCCCATCAGAAGCATGGACTGCAAAGCAATGTATATGAGAAAGTAATACGTATGTAGTTAAAAGGCCTTGAAATTCACAGGATGTAAATGAGCACCCAATTATTCTGTGAATAATGATGAGCTGCTAAGTTGGAACATGTTCAGGTATGTGCGTAAGTCTCTGTAATCAGTTTTTATTAATTTTTAAGAATGCTGGATCATCTCATCTGAAGCCAAAAACATTAATACTCGCATTAATTAGTGTTCATAATAGAGTATATCTTCTGAGTTTTACTGCAGTCATTTGAATCTTTCCTTACAATGACTTTATAAAAAAGATTACCGTGATGAAGAGGGTTTAGATTTATTTTCAGCCTGCTGAAAAATATTTTTCTAGAATAGCAGTCTGGTTTCTGCCTTTGTTTTTCTTGTCTTTTCTGAGTGTTTTTTTGTCTTTTCCTGCCTTAGTATAATATAGGAATAACAATGTAGGCTTGACTGTGCATATAAATTGAATAATTTGCAGTAATGCTCTAAAATGCCACCGGGATGGAATTCAAAGGGCTGTTTGCAAAAACAATTGCTTTTTTTAAAAATTAATTTCTGAAAAATAAATGCAGAAAGTGGCTAGATGGCTCAGGGGATTGAAGATGGCATAGAGAGACTTTCATCTCCTGGTCACTGCTTCAGATCCTACTTAGGCTGAAGAGCAACTGGAAACTATTACTGTGAGAAAGTTAGTTTGGGTCTCTGCAAATTTTAAGATAATAATCTGTGTGGAGGTTATGAGCAAGGTTGGAGTTCACTGAGAAGAATAGCAAAGGCTCGATTTTACTACAAAGTCATTCTACTGATGAAACATAAATCTATCGTTGTTTTTAAATAGTAATCATTTAGTCACAGACATCATGAAGCAAAACAGCACATGTCCTTAGCCATAAGTATAACTAGTTACCCTTTCTCAGACCTATATACATTTTTTGCTGATGTTATTAGTGCTGCTGATGTATTTTCATGAAAGTAATCACACATATCAACTTGGTTCTGTAACAAAAGAAGGTAAAAGGCATTCGAGCCACTTAAATCAGGCTGGAAGAAAAAAAATGTTTTCAGGATGGAGTTGTGGTTCAATGGTATTAAGAACCTTGGGCAGTTTAATATAAATGCACAATCACTTTACAGTCTTCATCTATTTTTAAAAAGACATCAACAAATACAAAATTGCAATATTTGGAGACATATTTCTGTCTGCTGATTTCTAGTCAGGATCAGAACTAGCATTTGAAGGTTTAAAATTATCCACCTGGTTTTATAAATTATCAATCTGCATCAGGTCCATCCCTTCCACAGAGAGAATCAGATGCTTCAGAGAGGTGCTTCACCAAAAGCAGGAATGCCTGGGAACAGGAGGATGCCCAGGCCACTTTCATCTATAGGAATGACAGCCATTGGTGTTCCACATGCTATGCCCGAGTTTCACAACTAAATCCTGTGCTGATTTCCAAAACTTCCTGTGAGTAGAGTGAAAACATATACAGGAGCATGCACTTCAACACTCGCCAAGGTGTGTAGTAAACAGCTTAAGAAAGTGGTTATTTATTTCTGGTAACATCTTAAGAGATTTCTAAACAAAAAAGGAGGAACAGACTGTGGCCTAAACAGCAAACAGATTGAAGATTTAAAGGATGTGATGCTTGAGTGTTTAAGAGCTGCCAGCAGCAGCTTTCTAGTAATGGAGACATGGTGAGTGGCTACTCTAATGTCAACACAGAAAATGGTTATAGCCTTGATTTTATTTCAAGCTTGAATAAACCTGTTCCCAGATATTCACATAACCATGAGTATCTCTCTGCTCATTTCCTACAGAGATGACCCTGCAAAGGTGCATCATCAGGATTTCAATGAGGTGGCAGCAGGATCGGGCACAAAGGGAGCAGGAACGTGAACACATGAAAACATGGCAAATGGGCTGGCCTCTTAGAAACAGCCAAGATGATTGGGTTGACCTCAAATTAAATGAGAGCCAGATCTGAACAGAGCCAGCATATTCCCAAGCTTTGCTCTGCAGCTGCTGCTTTGTGGAAGGTGGATGTCAATGTGCAGCACTATCCGTCCAGCACTTCACACAAGTAAAGAGGAGACAAGAGAAAGTGGGAAAACTGTTATTGTCACCTCTTTATAGAGAGAATGTTAGTCTCTGCTGCTTCTGAGGAGGGGAGAGCGAGGTACATCTGCTTTGTAATTGACCTGGAAAGCGAGATCCAGAGCTGCAGCTCCTGGCTGCTGAGGACGATGCTGTCACTGGAGCTGATCTTTCTGCTGTGAGAACAGCAACAGGACATGAACTCTGTCTGCACGGCTGTGACTAACCTCTGACCTCCCCCAGGCAGAGTGATGCTCTGTTACAAAGATGGCATAGCAAAACAGAAACACAACTGCTTAGGCAGGTAGGAGAAAAGAGCTCAGTTAACTTTCCTGAATGCCCTTCACGATTAGGCAGTGAAACACTGCATGTTTAATCATGGTGAAGGATAATAGAGATCAGAGAACCAGGGAGACAGCTCAGCTAACTCCAGGCATGCTCTGCTAGATGCTATATGATATAAAAACGGTTTATAGCCCATGCAGCATACATCCCCTGGATAAGGACCATCACACACTGAAATTAAAAGTAATTAGTGTCCCTTAAGGGTTTAAAGAGATATGTTTTTATAAAGCATTTCTTTCAATCTTTATATTTAGCAAAAAAAAAAAAAGTTACAGGAAAGGCATTTCAATGCAGAGTGGCATTTGTTTACATTTAACACCTTAAGAGATTAGAGTTGACTTTCAGAGCAGTTATTACAGCTACAGAAAAGTTGCTGTTAAACTCCCTAAATAGTATCGTTGAGACTTGACTGATAGGTCCACAATGTGTGAATGCAAAACACGCTGTAATTTGCTGGTCCAAGAGTGGTTGCAGAAGAGAGGCTATGGCTCACACTGGAGTTTCCCACTTCTGCATTCGCGCAGAGAGAGCATGTAACCCTCACTTTGGCAGCCCAGCACCACTCTAGACATGGGAGATGGCACGGTCATGCAAGTGTGGGTTACACCCTGCCTGTTCAGACCAGCAAATGGGAACCACGGTGCCTATTCTGGTAGTTATTGATGGCTGGAAAACCAGTACGAGCAAAGCCTTCACTACAAAATGCAGGCCTTGGAGGAGGAAGGGGGTACCCAGAGGAATGTATTTGTGGGGTGGATGGTGATCCTTCACATGAGCAAGAGCTGCCCCTTTAATCCTTGTTCCATGGTATCCATACCAGAGGCTGGCACAGAGGAAGCATTTGCCATACTTGCCCTCCAGAGCTGGGAGAAGCGCAGGGGTATTAAAACACATTTCTCAAGGTTACCCCAAATCACAGAAAGAAAAAAGCTAATATTAACAATACTACCAGCAAAACTACCAAGAGGTTGTGGAGTCTCCTCTGGAGATACTCAAAACCCACCTGGACATGATCCTGTGCAACATGCTCTAGGTGATCCTGCTCTCTCAGAGGGGTTGGACTAGATGAGCTCCAGAAATCCCTTCCAACCTCTACCATTCTGTGATTCTGTAATCTGAAGCACGTTAAATCTCTTTGGATTTTCAGAACACTACAAAGTGTCCATGTATGCAGAGTGTCTTTTTTTTTTAAAAAAAACCTGGAGTGCTCAGGAATTTCATGTTGTCTATTAATGGACTCTTCCCCCACCATCAAAGACTCCGATTCAGGCACTTAAACCCAGTATTTCATCCTCTGCTGTATTTAGTGATTAATCTCAAGAACTGATTTCCATACTAATATTTAAACTAGCAGCTAGATGCTGAGAACACAATGGCCTATATTTTGCAACTCCAAGAATGGTTGCTGTGCTTTATTTATGAGCTATTAGTTTAGCAGCTTCTGAAAATATCCATCAGAAGCCACAGAGGTTAAACAACATTAAGAAATTAAGTACAACTTCATATAAACAAAAGCACTGATAGATTCCCACTCATCATTAAGCCTCAATATCACCCCTGTAAAACCACGTCCTCAAAGATGAAGAGTTTGAGAAAGAACTGAAATTTATTTGCCCTCTTTTTAATGCTTTATTAGCTTAGATTCTATCACAAAATACAAGATTTATGACCAAGTGCTCCAGTGCTGTATTAACAGTATGATATCTTCTAACACTCCACTCTTGCAGAAACAATTTCTAATTGCTAAGCTGTATGTACTGCCAAAGCGCTACAATGAATTGAGCTGGACCTCATCTTGCAAGGCTTTCCTACAATTACAATAACATTTACTGATCTTTAAAATTGTTCAATACCCAGAATCTTCGCCAAGGTTAAGCCTTAGGAGCTAGCCATGGAATAATGGAAGTTAGCATTTCTGTAAATGGCACGAGATTTGCCAGCGTGGGAAATTGTACTTAATCACAAAATATCTCAAGGCAACAGTAATGACGCTTGCTTTACAGTAAATAAATGTGCTTCAGCTTCATCTGATAGTTCAGTTTACGAGCTTGTTTGATCCTTGAGCTTGCTATTGAGAAAGGCAGTACAGCTGCCAAAGATGGTGAGGTTTTTAAAGACAGAGACATGCAGCCATAATGGTAGACAGGAGCCCGAGAGTTACAACCTGCGCCATTCCTTTCCAGGACGCGATCAGCTGTGCCTGAGCCATTCTCCAGGTGCCTGTCACATCACTCCTTAGCAAGCGAGAGAGACTACAGTCTCCCCTTGCACATCTGCTTAACAATGCATAACGATCATTACTGTTTCAAAGCTTTTCATCCAACACCTAACTTTCATCTTCCTGTCCGCAATTTTAGTCTATTACCAACAGCGTACATGAACAAATACATGCACGTGTGTTTCCTTTAGAGTTGTCTTTGAGCAGAAATATTAATCTCAGGACTTTGAGATTACAGTATTATTTAATCTTTAAAACACTCCTTTACTCTCTTCACATTGTTATGATTGAAGAGAACCCATTAGCCGACTGAACACACACATACACACATGCACACAGGAAGAAAGAAAGAATTATAAGTACAATATTAAGCAGCATATGGTAAATCCATTTATGTCTGTCTTTCTATGGCAGGTCAGGTACTGAATGGGATTCATTTCCCGGAGTCATTGTTGGCAGTGTGGAGACTACATCGGTGGGTAATGGCTAGAATACTGAGTGCTCTGTGACTAATTGCATATTTGATATTCATGAGATAAATTAATTAGCTGGTTATTCCCAATGAATAGCCTGGATTCAAATAAAGCTGTCAAATGTGAGGTATGGTAGATGTACACGTGTTAAAAATAGCTCCTAAGGTGTGTGTGTATATATACGTCTGCTACTAGAAAATTTAATTTAGCTGTGCCCTCAGCCCTGAGTTGCCTGGAGACTGGCTAATAACAAAAGCACTCAAGATATTTTTCTTTTTATTTCCTTTTCTTTTTTGAATAGATATATTTTACCCTTTCAGCCTCGATACAAAATAGCTATAAAAGCTGTTCAGCATGGCATTCATTTATGCAAAACCTAATCTAAATAATGGATGGCAAAAAAAAAAAGAATGCTGTGGCTTTTACCTAGTGTAGGAATAAAACTGTTCCTGGTTTAAGTCCCACTGATGTGATTTAGCTGGCTTAGGACAACAGTCTAACCTGGATCGGCTCCAAAGTTGCTTTCTTTAAAACTGAGAATACTCCAGTACTGCCGGAGTGTCATCCTGAAGTGGATTTTGTTCTTGGAGGTTTCAGAAATCCAGGTGGCTGCCCTCAACCTGCAAAATGCCTCTCCCTCTTCTGCTGCCGTGTGTCTGGGCTGTGGGTCAGAGTCACAGTTCCAGTGACACAAAAGCACAAACTGCCCCACCGTATCTCCCTGGCCATGGGTAGATCATGAGCGCATTTTGTATGTTGTGGTTTTCCTGTCAGCCGGAAGTCCTACAGAAACAACGTTTGTACAGTTAGCCCCTCTATCTGCTTGCATTTCTGCTTGTATCCCTTGCCCAGTAACTTCTAAGGCCTTTGGCTCAGAATCTATGAAATCTGACAGAGGAGTACGAGTCTTAAAGTGAACTAAGTTCCCACAATTTTCCCAAAAATAAGTGGCCAGGTAACAGATAGAGGTCTTACAAATATTCTCATCCATGAAAAAATGCAGCTTCACTAGCCTGTTCCTTATACTGGAGCGTACACATAGAAGACATGCTGGTCAGTCCCTGCCAATCCAGAAGAAACATTCACAGAGGTTTTACCTTCTCACGCTCTATTGCACTAAGATGTAAAAGCTCAAATGTAACTAAATTTTGTTAGTGCTGGGGCTTGTGTAATTTCTCAAGTGTTCTTGCTGATGAGACTCCACCATTGTCATCTATATTTGGGTTGTAATACCTGGAGTTCACACCCAAGACGATGGCCTTGGGGTTTGAGATTAGAGGTGTGAAAAGGGCTAGGAATTTCACCAAGGAAAAGTTTTTGAGATATTAAATAACAAAATTTGTTTCACTTTAAAAGGGGAAAACATTATTCTTTCTTGACTTGGTGGACTGAGACTTGCAGATTACAGAAAGAAGTCCTTTCAGTCTTTTTCTCAAAAGAGGAATATTTTATCCTTAAAATGCATGACTAGAATACATCAACACAGGATGCATATAGGATTTTTCCTCTATAACTGAACTTCTGCACCACTGACATAATTTCACAAAACATTTCAAGTTCATCTATATTCCTTTTCCAACCAAAAGTGTGCCTAAAACGGCTTTCCCACAGCCCTACCTGCCTGTGTAGCTGATGAGCTTTGTACTGCCTCCTACAACTTCACTTGGCTCCCACGAAGAAGAAAAGTACTGAATAGGGCAGCACACCTGGACTTTAGCTGTGCTGCTTTGTGCTCAGCTCGGGGGATCTGGAAACAGATGGAAATGTTCGCAATCCTTAAAAATACCCCAGAATCCTGGTGGTCTGAAGACAGGAGGGAAAAAAAACCCAAACCAATTCAACTCTGTCTTCTGCCAGCCCCAGTTTCCCTGCTGCTGCTGTTTTACAGCAGTCTTCACAAATCCATTTTGCTGCAAATCCAAACTTCCAAGGGTGTGTGCCAGCATGAATGCTTCTGTAACACCCAGCAACCTGACATGCTTAAACCAGCTGACACACAAAGAACAAAAATGAGCTGCCAGGTTCTCCACAGTACGTGTGGATGGCAAGACCTGCTGTGGCTGTGTCCCAAAGAAAAGTCTCCTTTTACCAGAGGAAGTGGAGAGATAGGTATTAAGCTAAAGTGCAGCGTCAGGGAATATTGTCTTGGCTAGGTGCTACTACCAGCCTTTAAAGATTATTTCAGTTAGTTATGTTTACAGTAAAGATCATTACCACTA
Source organism: Aramus guarauna (assembly GCA_013400195.1). Classification (NCBI taxonomy): domain Eukaryota; kingdom Metazoa; phylum Chordata; class Aves; order Gruiformes; family Aramidae; genus Aramus; species Aramus guarauna. The sequence goes on along the minus strand of VXBL01000728.1, from coordinate 799,063 downwards.
TCATGAAAAGAAGTCCTCAGATTTGTATTCTGCCTCAAAGCTAACCTCCAGGATGCAAGGAGGATATTGTATGCCTTATATCAAAGCAAAACCAATCTTGTAGCTATTCATCTTGTGAGAATAATCAAAACATAAGAAAAGGAGGAAGGCAAAGGGATGCCATTTAAAACTACCCTGACCCAGAGATGCCAAGTATGAGAGGAACTATAACAGCTCAGGCTTGGGGGCTCTGCTTTTGTTGATGGGTTGTCTGTTGTTTTTCTTTAAAAAAAACAAACAAACATGAATAAGCTTAACTAAATCCTAAATTAGATAGATTAATTAATTTCTAAGGACAGTTTGAAATTATAAAAGTGTAATTAAAAATCTGTTTATCTGGATGAAACTGCATCAATTACATACCTTGCACTTCAGAAAATAGTTCTCCTTAAGCTGATTATATCTTAAACAGCTTTACCTGTGAAATTCATAGCTGCAAATATATTCATCTGCAGTATTTTCCAGGTGTAACCAAAGAAGAAATCATTGGCTTCTTCCTTCAGTACCAGCTTTTCATTATAAAAAACATTATATGTAAACAGAAATTAACTTTGCCTTCAAAGAAAAAAACCCTAATCCAAACCCAAGGCTTTGTTTTCAAATTATCTAATCCACAGGTTGCTAAAATCAAAATAATCTTTTATATTCATCATTTGATAATTCCCTTCAGGTTCTTATTTCCTTCATTTTTTTAATATGGGATTAATATGTGTAGTATCTCTGTATATACAGTGAATTTATAAAATAATAATAAAACCACAAAGGCTTGCTCAGAACATTGCATGACTAAGCAGAGCAATATCAGAAAGTGCTAAAGTTAAGGCTGCGCTCATACTTCAGCTACGTCTTCCCCTCTCTTCAGTACAAGTTACAGGATAACGTTATAAACTGATCTGGCACATAGGGCCTGCTCAGGGCTCCAACATTTAGAGTATTTTTCAAATGAGATATTTAAGCTCTGGTACGTAACATGAAAGTTTCATTTCTTATAGCCCTGGCCTTCACAAACATAAATTGCACGCTATTCTTTGAAATGCAGGTGTTAAATCAGGGAGGCAGCAGAGTGGGTTGAGGTCATTCTAGTGTATGCTTTCACAAGATTCCCAGGCAAAATCCATTCTTGTCTCCTCCTCTTCTCTCCTAGCACGGGACTATAGCACCTGCATAGATGACAGTTGTTCTACAAGCAGGGGGGAGTCCAACACTGAAATAACCACAGATCTGGCCAGGAATGAAATGAGGACCAGCAAATCTCCACAGAGGTACCTGGGCTAAGAAGTCACATGAAATTCTCTGTTTTATGAGCACCAAACACTCAGAAAGAACAAAAGTGAAACCAACTCATCTCCAGGGACCTGAATCATCTGTGCAAAGAACGCTTAACACTTGATTGGGAACTTTGCGTTTCCTTAAAAGCTAATAATGATATTAGAAAGTTCTCAGAAGTATTTAGGAGGGCATTTCTTAGAGATTACTTTTTGCCCAAGGATAGCAGGCTATTCCCATGGTACGCACTTGCAGATCCTAAAGACAAACCAGGATTTAATTACCTTTACAAAATACTCTCCACTAACAGCATTTTCCGTTGTTGATACTCTTCCAGATGCTTTCTGTGAATCTAAACACATGAAACCATTGCGCTCGGTATGGTATTCCATCGCTGGAATGGACCTGAGGTTTTTCTCTATGCAGCTACAGTTTGGGCAGCAAGGTCTGTAAGGCAGAGGGGGTTGCATGAGACTTTGGAAAGAGACACTGAAGGATCACATTCTGTTTCAGTTCCACCAGGTTTCCTGTGCAGCCACATTTATACTGTCATCTACTGTCCTCATCTTTATGAATAAACCTGTTATGTTACTTTGTTGCTTACATACAACCTTTCCTGACTGACAGCAAATCAGTAGGATATCCAGAAATAACAGAAGTCATTCTCTTTAGGAGCACAGAATCACAACTCTGTTTTAAGTATTGGCCAACTTTTTTTTTTTTTCCCTTCTTTTCTTCTTTTTTCTTCCCCAATATTCTTTTCTTGCTTTACTGAACATACTAATAAAAATAATCTAGGTTCTTAGCAAATATATTGCTTTTATTATGCCAACCGAAGAGATCAGCATCTAGTATTCCACTTTCCAACATCTTCATCTTATAAACAATACATGCATCAGGGACAAAGGTGGTGTGTCCAAACATTACCAAGACACAGTTCATGCGTTCAAATGTCTGAATTAAGGGGGGGTTTCACACCCTGCTCAATGCACACTTGGGTTTGCTACTTTTCAGGCGCTAACAGTAAATGCCACAGAGTTCTGTTTGATCAGCTATACCTGCTGTTACCAGTGTTAGCACTTAGCGCTTCAGTGATTATCTCTCATTTATCCCATGCTCCCTGGAAAGCTGTGGGAGTGCTGCTTTCCAAACGCAGGCTGCGGGGGAATGGTTTTGTGCGCAACATCTCTGCCAGAGGCTGACCCAAGAGCAGAGAAAATGGGGACCCAGATTGGAAATTTCCCCCCACACAAGGTTTTTCTGAAATGACTCCAACTACAGGCACGCGCCTCATTATTTGCTGGCTGCAGCTGGACTAAATTCAGAGATAACATCAGTGGTTCTGAGAGCTATAGGATTTATTCAAGTTGAATGTAGGAAACCAAAGGGGAGTTTTACAGTGTTGCTTTCCTTTCATATCACCAAACTAAGTTATTTTCCACTGTATTTAAATTTATCAAGCCATACTATTATTTGAACTTCTTGCTAAAACGAGCAGTTCCTTGAGGAACAGATCAGACTTTATTTTGGTATTGTCCAGCTTGAGATTTTGGCTAATGAGCCAAGCTCCAAGATACTCTCACAATACAAGCACAGAGGTTAGGATGTGGCATTCCTACCTCCCCAGGAGCAACTGCATGAAAGCCTGAAGAAACTTCTAGGAAAACATAGGCTGTATTACAGGGTACAGGTCTTTTCCCTAGACCTAAAGAAATTCACAGCAGTGTAAAAATATTGCAGATAAATTCATCCTTTTTTCATAGCCTCACTGGGACCTACTCAACTGAGTATGAGTCACTTTTATTTCCAGAAGTGCTTCACAGTGCATCAGCATGAGCAGGCTTAAAAAACTGTGAGTCACAACTGACTAACAACTCATACCAGGTCAGTGAAACAGCGTAACACTGGCAAGGAGCCTTTCCAGAAAACAATTATTAACAAACAGCCATTCACACTTTTTATCCAAGTGATTATATCAGAGGAAGATCAGGGCTACTTTAATGGTTTGGGGGGGGTTTTGTGTAACCAAAGAAGGGTTAAAGAGGCATGTAAAGGACAGTGACATATGCTACACTAAACCTGATGCCACATGCTACCCAAGCTTTGTCCCTCTGATCAGACTATTTTACAGGAAATAATTGGTAATAAGTACCTGGACTTTGGTCTACCTGTGCTGGCATCCCCCAATCAACCTCTATTCACTACCACAACACATACGTTAAACAACCCACATACAATGTTACTAACTGGATGCATGTTTACGAGTGTGCCTGTGTTATCCTTCAGCCTGGGATGAATGTTTTAAAAAACATCAATACATGAATCCACATGACCAATTCAAAACCTAATAGTCAAGTACAAATACCTGGCCCCAGAGCTTGACAAACCCATATTTTGTTGCTGAAGTTGTTACTTAGCAGTCGTTACTATAGATAGCTTTCTTCTTCCTCCTGTAGTATCCTGGATACCTCAGCCACTTTCCTGCCACTCACAACAGGAAAACAGCTGACAAACTGGGAAAGGATATCTTGGCAAGCATCGGCAAGAACAGTAACCACAGCATATTCCTACATGTCCCTTTTATTTACATATTTGTTGATGTGAGTATCCATAAGTTAAACTTGAATATTGCATGAGGAAGCCAACATTTCAAAATCAGAACAACTGGTCCATGCAAACCTATTTGTCTTAGGCCTATGTGTGCCATTAACTATTAATAACCAAGCACACACCATGGAAAAAGTCTAACAAAATAAAATCAATTGTTAAATCCACTAATTTAGGGCATCCATCAACCCATGCCAGTCCTCTTATATTCAGCTCTTTTTGTTAATTATGCACTTTTTTCCATCTTCTGTCAAAAGAAGTATCTTTTTTTCCTGGTAACTGATAATGTCAATCCTAATGAAAGATTAACATAATATTGGGGATTTTTTCCAGGAGCTTGACTCATCTGGCCTGATTGATGGCTGCGATAAAGTGCTATGTGCAACAAGCAGTGCATGTTAAGTTGTTAGCCTCTATTGATTTCATCTCAGTAACTTTTTAGATTATTTTTTTTAAATAGTCTTTTTTTTTTTTCTTCCATATATGAATAGGATCTGTGCAAGGTTTTAAAACTTCAAGCTATCCACACAAAATAGAAAGACAGAGAAGTACAATGCAGAGCAGCGTGTGAAAATATCAGTGCTACTGTCCTTAGGGTAAAAAGAAAACAGCAGCAGAAAGTATCTCCTCTCAAAGCTTATAGGAAAACACAAAGAATTGTATATGTGTACGTATTTACATATACAAAAACCTCATACATACACACCCCCACACAATATTCCATAGAAACACAGAATCATTTTGGTTGGAAAAGACCTTTAAGATCATGAAGTCCAACCATTAACTTAGTACCACCAGGTCCACCACTAAACCACGTCCCTAAGCACCACATCTACACATCTTTTAAATACCTCCAGGGCTGGTGACTCCACCACTTCGCTGGGCAGCCTGTTCCAATGCTTGACAACCCTTTCAGTGAAGAAATTTTCCCTAATACCCAATCTAAACCTCCTCTGGCACAACTTGAGGCCCTTTCCTCTTGTCCTATCACTTGTTACTTGGGAGAAGAAACTAACACCCACCTGACTACAACCTCCTTTCAGGTAGTTGTAGAGAGCGATAAGGTCTCCCCTCAGCCTCCTCCTTCTCCAGGCCAAACAACCCCAGTTCCCTCAGCTGCTCCTTATACAACTTGTGCTCTAGACACTTCACCGGCTTCACTGTTCTTCTTTGGACACACTCCAGCACCTCAATGTCTGTCTTGTAGTGAGGGGCCCATGACTGGACACAGTACTCGAGGTGCAGCCTCACCAGTGCCAAGTACAGAGGGACAATCACTTCCCTGCTCCTGCTGGCCACACTAGTTCTGATACAAACCAGGGTGCTGTTGGCCCTCTTGGCCACCTGGGCACACTGCTGGCTCATGTTCAGCCAGCTGTCAACCAACACCCCCAGGTCCTTTTCTGCAGGCAGCTTTCCAGTCACTCTTCCCCAAGCCTGTAGCGTTGCATGGGGTTGTTGTGACCCAGGTGCAGGACCCGGCCCTGAGTCTTATTGACTCATACAGTTGGCCAGTTTTTTACCCAGTGAAACATACGCCCATCTAAGCCATGAGCAGCCAGTTTCTCCAGGAGAATGCTGTGGAAAATGATGTCAAAGGCTTACTAAAGTCCAGGCAGAAAACATCCACAGCCTCTCCCTTATCCACTAAGCAGGCCACCTAATCATAGGAGATCAGGTTAGTCAAGCAGGACCTGCCTTTCATAAACCTCTGCTGACGGGGGCTAATTGACCAGTTGTCCTGTATGTGCTGCATGATGGCACTCAACATGGTCTGCTCCACAGCCTTCACCAAGGTCAGACTGACAGGCCTGTAGTTCCCCAGATCCTCCTTCCAGCCCTCCTTGTAGAAGGGCGTCGCATTTGCTAACCTCGTGTCAACTGGGACCTCCCTGGTCAGCCAGTGGCTTGGTGAGCACTTCTGCCAGCTCCCTCAGTACCCTGGGGTGGATCCTATCTGGCCCCACAGACCTATACGTGTCTAAGTGGTGTAACAGGTCGCTAATCATTTCCCCTTGGATTATGGGGGCTTCATTCTGCTCCCCATTCCTGCCTTCCAGCTCAGGGTGCAGAGAACATCTGGTCTTACTACTAAAGACTGAGGCAAAGATGGCATTAAGTACCTCAGCCATTTCCTCATCCTTTGTCACTATGTTTCCCCCACATCCAATGAAGGATGGAAATTCTCCTTAGCCCTCCTTTTGTTGTTAAGGTATTTCTAATCATTGCATCTCACTTTAAAGTACAGTAAATAAATGCAAACTGCTATTGTCTTCTATGCACAGTAAAATAAACAGAACAAACAGAAAATTATGACACATGCTGTAAATGGTGCCTGAACAGTAAGAGCAAATAAATTTATCAGTAAATATATTTTTTATTTTTAATCACATAATGACCGTAACCACAAATTTTAATGTATCTGAATTTATTTATCCAATTGTTCCCAGCTCAGACACATCTTGGAATATGGATACTTGTGAACTGTATGCCATGAAAGTTTGATTTGTAGAATTTATGTTGTGATTGCTTAAGCTGGCACTAGGTGAGGTTTGATCCTTGACTAGGGATCATCAAAACATTTGGAAAGTGGGAAGAGTGGTGGTCAGAAACATGTAAGCAAATTTAGAATTCAGTTTTGCCAGCACATGTGGAAAATGCACAAATCCTGCTTTTAAGTTTGCTTTATGTGATCCCCCACACTGGCTAAATTTGATTGCTGAACCAAACATTAAAGGGTCAGAGGAAGATGAAAGCATAAAACTTTTAGCAGTGTTTGCTGCTGGGAATATAAGTTCAGCATCGCTGGAGTCTGGATCACACTTTAAAGCATGGAAGTCCTTCCATCGACTTCAGTACATTTGAGGTCAGATCTTTCTGGAATACAGACGTTAGAGATTAGCCAATTAAATACAAATAATCTTCCTTCGGGCAACTCCACAAATCTGCTATTTACATAATGTGGTAAAGGCTGAGCTAGTTTTGCTTATCTGTATCAGCAGATTGTCCCTTCCTCCTTATGGAAGGGCTGGCTGACACAAGTCTGTGTTAAATAAAAGCCAGTTAAACCCAATTACGCGTTCAAGAAGATAACTGGAACAGGGACGGTAGAAGCTGAAGAAACACTCCCCCAAAATCAAGAATTCCTAATGCTGCAATTTGCATTGGAAGGAGATGCATTGGGAAGTATCTGTTGTGTTAATAGATGACAATACAATCAACATGGTGGTTCTACTTTAGATAGTTCATATGCAACAGTAGCATACTCTGTTGACTAAAAGAAAAGGCAGTAGAGCACAATTGTCAGGTGATAATCTCTTTTTTAGTTTTCCATTATAAGAGTGTGTTATTTTTCGTACTACCTCACATAGAATATAGTAGATGGGATCCCTAAATTTTTATCATAGATCAAGTGCTAAGAACAGAAAGAGAAAAAAGTGCTATCTTAATAAAAGTATGTTGTTAGAGGACATCAAGTTCTTTATCTAGACATCATCAGTTAAAGCAATCTGGAGTCAGCTCAAAAGCCACAGCAGAAGGTAGTTGGGTGACCCATTTTTATAGTACAGATGCCAACATCAAAAGCTTCTTCAGCTTCACAAATAGCTGAACTGGGTCCCCCTGCCAGCACAGAGGGTAAAGTATTTACATAAACTGAGAAACTCTTAGGAATATTCTTTCCAAACCAAAAATGAGACCCATTTGCATCAGGGAGTGGAATAAGTTTGCTTCACAGCACCTGATCTACAGCTGCTCTACAGAGTATGTAAAAATCAGCCCTGAAGCCCCAAGCTCACCTTCTGTTCCCAGAGCATGAGACAAAGGGAACAAGAGGATTTAGAGAAGCACACTGGCAAATGCTGTATTTTACTCCTAATACACATACACAAGCACACATGCTTTAGCTGCAACCCGTGTGTCCATAAAGTAAAACAAAACTACTCGTTCCAGGCTCTGACCTTTGCTGTTTTAACAGCATTTAGGAAGCTTTCAGGAAGACCAGATATGGAGAGCTGTCTATGGAAGGGGCTGAGATGTTGGGAGATGCGCTGGCTATGCTACTACAACTCCTGTTTACACATTCAAGACTTTGGCCTGGCTCTGCAAGCATTTGTACTCTTTGAAGTAGGTTCCTAAGAGCAAGCGCCAGCTTATCTTTCATGCATTCATGCTACTCAGACACAACATGGTCATGCCTGGACAAGAAAAGACTTTACTTCCTTCTTAAGGGACTCAGTTACTGAAGGGTGCTGATGCCCAGTGTCATCCTGGGGAGCACAGCTTACTCTCTACCACGATGGTTAGCATAACTATCTCCTGACATTCACTCTGCACTCATAACCAGGTCTTTAAAAAGCTCAAGCTGGAATGACGCATTTTCTGGAACACCCTAGTTCAGGCTGTTGTTATTTGAGGAAGAGCTAGTGGACCAAGTCCCATGCAAACTTCACAAACTCATTCCTCAGACCCCAGTAAACCCACCCGCCCTTGGATCCAGATTCATCCTGAGGATATTTTTCCAGCTCCAGCTTCTCATTGACCTCTGCCCAAAAGCACCACCTGGCGAGAGGAGATTACTCGCACCTCAGCCTGTGGCAGGGTGGTGGTAGGATGTGCAGCAAGAAGGCTGGAGACCAGATGGCACGCCATACAATGTATTCACGTGCCACTGTGGCAACAGCATCCATGTTATCATGCTGGGGTTTGCTTTGCATGGTATCTGAAAGGAAGAGGGGGAGGATTTACTATTACTTTTTTAATCAGGAGCAGGATTGAGACACTCCTGGTTTAACAGCACCTGGAAGTGTATGCACCATAACATGGCTGGGAGCAGAAAAGCCTGAGGCTGGAAAGACGAGTCGTAGTTCCATCATTGCTGGGCTGTCCTGGCAAATTGCACACTGCAGTAATCTACATACAAGTCTTTGGGCAATTGGTTTGTAATGGGATTATGAGAACATTTGACACTATATTAATGTCGTCCAAATACAACAGCTTGACCATTTCTTTCAGAGTGACCTGGACACAAATACTTATCACAACCAAAACAATTCATTAGCAAATAAAATAGCATCTAGAATAGCACTTTAGAAGCTCAGTAGGGACTCCAGTTGACTGTAAACAACGTGTTTTTGTTAAACACAAACACATGAAACCTCTCCATGGGGTAAAAGGGAAAGCAGGCAAATCAGCCCAACCACAGAGTTGGTTGTTTTTCTACAAGGAAACACATATAGTTGAGTGGAGGCAGCATGAACTTATCTGATCCCCTCCAGGTGGTGTTTTGCAGTCCAGCCAGCCACTGAATCAGAGGTGCCTGAGCTGCACAGGACATACCACCACTACCAGGTATTTCAGAGGAGAGTCTGTGGGTGCTGGCATTATGTTCTGGCTCTGGCTAGGATAGGGTTAATTTCGCAAGGAGCCAGGCCAGGTGAGCTAGGCTGGCCGGGGGGAGCTATTCCATACCATGTGACGTCATGCTCACCATAAAAGGGGGCTAGTCGGGGAGGGGCGGGTTCCGGTTCGGCGGGGTTCGGGCTCGGCGGGTTCGGCGCGGCTCCGGGACGGGCTCGGGGTCTGGTCGGTCTGGTCGTTCGTTTGGATCGGTAAACTGTTTTTTGTCTGTTATCACCCGTTCTGTATCTCTGTTATCAGCACTGTTGTTGTTTGTTTCCCTCTCCCTTGCTGTCCCAGTAAACTGTCCTTACCGCAACCCACGAGGCTTTTGCCTTTGTGTGTCCGGTCTCCTCCCCACCCCCCCGGGGAGGGGTGAGCGAGCGGCCTGTGGTGCTCGGCTGGGCCTAAACCACGTCACATTAGCTTTGAGGATGACAGCAGAAACTGCATCCTGGCTGACCGCAGGAGAAGTAGGTCCTCATCTTGCCTCTATCCTGGTCTCCCAGGTTGTCCTTGAGGAACCACTCACCACATTTTCCCTCCTCTCAGGGTCTCACCTGTGCAGGCCATCTGTAGGCATTTCACACAGCTCTCTTCCCACTCAGGGCCACATCCCCTTTCTAGGGGTGACTCCTGTGGCTGGGGTTCCCCACAGCACTCTTCTTGCTCTTCTGCCTCAAAAACTAGATGACCTCTGCTTGGCAGCCTGCCGTACAGGACCACAGTTTCTGTTCTCAGGGCAGTGGGGAGGATTCATGCCAATTTGTGCATTTGCTCCTTTTTATGGGGCTGAGGGATACTCTTCAAGGTTTTTAAGCCCTGTGCCCCAGACAGCTTTTAGTTTTGTTTCCTCCTGCCAGCTTTCTTAAGACAGATCTTACAAAGGCAAATTAGAGCCGCTTCTGCTATTGTGGTTTTTATTGCATTTACATAAAAAAATAACTAGATTCCTGGTGAAATTCCCTGGCTAACTATTTCCCTGTGGCACTGCATTTTCTAGGCTCATTTTGATGGTGTGAATCAAATATTGATTAAAGGGGACAGCCATCTGAAACAAAAACATATTGGTATATAAATATGCACACACCCCCCAATATACACTGTATATAAATCAGTAAGTAGGTCTGTTGTCAAGAAGGTGATTGTGGATAAGTAGTAGTGGTGTGTAGGCTGGACCATGCAGAGGTTGTGCAGGGACACACAGGATTCCTACAACCTGGACTCCATTATCTATTGATGTTAAGGACACCCTATAAGAGTACCTAAGACCAGGCCTACTGTAAAAAAAAAAAAAAAGCCTATGAATTAACTTACAGCCTCTCCTGTATTTGCAAGCTAAGGTCATATCATTCATAGGCTTTCTCTGATGGCAGTTTAGGTTGAAAAAATGTTAGGCTAAAATCAAATAGAAGTATAAAGATGACAAATATAAACATAACCCAAGATGAAACCAGCAAAGACAGATATCTATAGGGACTGAAGACTACTCAAATCCTCTCATCTCAGATTGCTGCAATCCTCAGACATGGATTTATTCTGCCAGTAAATTTTAAAATGTTCACAAGTGTTTGTAAGATTAGGGCCTTTGATAAACAAGATAAGGAGCTGATCTAATTCTTTATGCAACGCCACCAAGGACCATGGTGCCATCAGGTTCGCGCATTGTGCTCAGCATATGATTCATTTAACAATAACTCAACTTAACAGATAATCATATTTGATCACAGTGAGCTAGCTAAGATTGAAAAAGAATAATTACGTCTTCTGCTATCAATCATCAACTCAAATTACCACAATTATTGGATTAACTTTGTTCATTGCTCTGAGTCCTGAGAAATACTTTTTTCACTTACTGCAGAAATGGGGAGGGGATGAACAAGTGGTAAAGAGGGGGAAAAGGATTTATTAAACTGTACTCAAGTCATAGACTACTGATTACAGGCAACTGCTGGATACGGTTTGAACTCTCTGGAAAGAGAAATGCAGCCTGGAAAGGCCCGGATGCACAGGCAGCCCTCATTCTGCCATTTCCCACATTTGTAACATTTCACATGGGAACCTTTAACGTCCAAGTTAGAAATACTATATCTCAAGGAACTCTGCTAACAATTGCCAATAGAAATGAAAAATACAGAACTGAAGCCATCTTGCTTGAAATTCTTTCAAAGCCTATAGCAGTACGATAATAGTATTAATACTGACTACTGCTTTAGTGTACACCACGTACTTTGATGACCAAAGTTAGGCAAAGAAATGTTCATTGAGGGTAGGGCATAGTTTGGTAGGGAATGCTCACTCTGCAATGCCTGGACATGCATGTGTGCCTCAGCACACAGCCAACCGTCATGCTTAATAAAGATCTTTTCCTACATTTCACCTGCCTACTGCATCACTTCACAGCAAGTAAATGCAGAGTCTCATATGAGAGGAGACAAATGATAAAATAATTATATGTAGTGAAAAGGCTTTAAAGAATCATTGCATAATCTGGTAATTAGAGAGGTCATGTCAACAAAGGTATAAAAAGAGCTGAATTAACCATAAATCTGCCATTTCCTACATTTTTAATACTGAGCTTGGACATTCTTTTTGCAGAGTCTAGATGTAGCATACAGCATTTTGGTTCCTAAATAATAGAGGTGAGGTTGCATACAATTCAGGAGGGCTACCTTTCCTGAACAAATAGAAGGTGTCATTTGAGCATGTATTTTGGGAAAAAAATACCAGTGCCAACTGACTGTTAAACCTCTGTTTAGAAAAGCCAAATCAAGAAACAATGCTGAATTCATTTAGCATGACATTTAGTGCAAGGCTAGCGTCAAGGATCTAAAACAGGACTATAGATAGGCCTTTTAACAGCTTGATTCCCCCTGATATTCTAAATAGCTTTTTCAGGAGGTTAATTGCACTCAAATTTTCAGTAAAACACATGTAAGATTAGAGACTCTGACAGAATCAGGCCCAGTAGAACTGATATTACTCAAAAAAAAAAAAAAAAAAAAGAGATCTTATTTTAATGTAAGCATAAGAGAAGAGATATGGGCAATTGCTGTGTTTAAAGAGGATAAGGAAAAAAAATCCTGGCAGTAGGAACCATGATAGCTTAACTAGCACAAGGCATGGTCAGAGGGACTAGCATGAACAGAGAAAATCAGAAACTGCTTATAATGGATGCTCTGCATGCCTAGTCATACCTCTGGTACATAAGCATATATCTACACATATTAAAGATGCAAACAAGATGTGGTAGGGGTGCTAAAAGCTCAGGGAGGTTGTTAAAAGTAACTGTTGCAGACATTTCTGGCACATGGTATTTTGTGTTCTTGCCAAATCAAAATTCTCCAAGGATAAATGGTGAAACCTGGATGATACGTATCAATAACTGGGATATTCTCATGGACTCATTTACAGGGGAAATCTTAGTTGCAGAAAAGCATTGAATTCTGTGTCACGCTATAATATCTACTTCACAAAGCTTTATTTTTCATAAGATGCAGAATGAAAGAAAATTAGAGCATGGGAGACTTTCAAGCAAATATTCCAAGCAAATGCACTTAGTAGAGCACAGATTTATAACTGTTTAAAAAAACAAAACAAAAAGCACCATCAACATGCCTCTGAACTGCAGGACATCTACCAGATCTCCACGAGAGGAGAGTTCCTATAGCCTCTCGCTGTGAGCCGGGTAATAAGAGAGACCCTAGCCGAACATGGAGCCACATGCTCTGGCAGGTTCAAGGCCTAGGGTTGGACTCAGAGGAAGAATTCAATACCAAAGGAGGCTGCCGTTAGCCTAACACCTTATGCACATTATGGTCAGTTTGTACTGAAAAGCCGCCCAAGCTTTGTGATGCTCAGGGCCAGGAAAGTGTAGTCTTGCAAAGACAGCAGTGGGAGAGCACAAGAACCTCACCCATGTAGAGCAGCTACCAGCAAGTTTTCTACTGAAGGACAAAGACTGCACCCTTTTACTCTCCCTGCAGCACAAAACCTTAAATGTGTTACTGAGGGTGAGCACCTACTCTCGCCAGGCTGCCGGTGGAGTAGAAGGCAGCCAGCTACACTTCCTCAAGGGCTACCCCAAGACCCCTCAACGGGGCTGGGTGTCACTTTACTTGGTGATCAGCCCAGCTGAGCCTCAAGAAGACATCAGGTAGCAGGCATGGACTGGTAGAAAGCTACCTGAGCGTGGCATTACACTAACAGGTTGGCGGTGGCTGCCTGCAGGGGTGGGTTGGCTGGAAGATCATTCCTTCGCTCACAGGGCTGCAGGGGCAACGTAGGGCTGCTGGACACAGGGTGGCTGACAGCACGGCCCCTCCGAGGCTCAGCTGGGCAGTGGTGGTCTGGCACAAACTGCAAACCAAGACATATCGCTTGTCAGCAGTTCTGACATTATCCAGTACTTACTTTGGAAATCCACATCTATCCTTGCAGAAACAGTCTCTTGTTTGCTTCAGTGAAAGACAGTTAATGTTTTTTATCCACCTTTGTTTATTTACAAAGGAGATCCTGACCATTAACTTCTCTTCATAATGGAAAAAACCAAAAAGACTTAAACTAACAGGACAACAGGCTTTGGACAAAAAGAGGTAATGGTATTCATTAACAACAGAAATGGATTAAGCTTCATTTTAAAGGGCAGCTGGTGTAACAAGAGACAGCACAGAGCATGAGAGTTTTACAGTCCTGACAGTATAGAGACTTACAAAGAAAAAAAAGAAAATCAAAGGGTCTTTCCATACATTATCAGGCAGAATAAACATATTAGTGCTTCTAATTATAATTGCAAATAAACATCCCTGGGGAAAGTCCATTACTGGCACTGTTTTCCAGCACAGAAGATCGGTTTTGGGACTGAAGGGAAGGGGAATACGGTTTTCTCTCCTTGGGCCAGGCAGCACTGGACTGCATGGGCAACTGCTGCCTCCCACCAACCTGCCAAGGAGGGATGCTCCTGGCTAGCAACGTGGGGAGAGACCCTAGAGCAGGGCTGGAAAACTGTAGTTAGACCAATCTCCTGATCTTTGTCAAGATTTACTGCAATGCCACGCAATAGAAAATGGTAACGTACAGATCCCGCTCCTCACTATCTCCATCTTCCCATCAGTAAAGGAAAAGAGAACAGAAGGAGAAGTTATCCCATGCCTAATTCCTCATTCAAATGTGGGGGAAATCAAGTGAAAAAAACCACATACTTATCAGTCAAGGTCTTTTTCTCATGACTTCTTCAGGAGATAAAGCATAAAGGAAGGTGTTATAGGAGACAGAGGACAAACATGCAATCACCTTTGGCAAGAAACAAGTAGGAAAGAATGGAAGGGAAAAGGAGTGAAGATAGCAGCAGGAAACAACAGTAAGAGAAAGTTACAGCAAATCCATGATTAAACTGAAGCAACAGAGTCTAGCACCAGGACATTGTATTAAAATGCTTCATATGCACATCAGGGAGTATGCCTCTGCAGAGGTGATAGAGACTAGAGACTCTGATGTGGGAGAGAGGGAGGTGGAGAGAGGTGCTGCAATCGAAGCTGCAAAGAGCAGCCTCGGATGCTTATGCATGTGCCGAACCAGTTCTGCTTTCAGATTGCAGGGCCTGCCAGGCTTGGCTCTTTGGGCGCACTGAAGTTTTAAATAGAACATGACTTGCCAGAGGCAGATTATAGTGAACATTCTTCTTTTCTTCCTCCCCTCTACTTGCATAAAACCTTCCCCCTTGACTTGGGAGGGAGAGAAGAGAGAGAGACCTCTCAACCTGAGCAACCATAATGCGGAGTTCAAGATTTTACATGGAACAGACTTATTAAAAAGTGGAGCTGTAACATCCATACTCATTCTCCTCTCCGGTAAAGTCTAAACAACAACTTGATGCAGCTCGGGAGAGCAGAGAAAGGGCCATGCCTCAGAGCCATTTGGTGAACATTTGCTTTGCTTTGTCGTAACAGTACAGGGATATGAGATATGAGATGTGCTCCGCACTCTAGACTTTTTAGTGTCCTAAAATCTGCCTTCTTCCTGGTTCTGCACATACACAAATAGTCTATTGAAATTTGAGGGGAATGTAATGTCATATTTGTTACAGTACAATGCCTTTCTGTATGCATTTTCTGGGCAAGGATGGTAATTCTGTTTAAAGATAGGGTAACCATGGCTGCCAGTTGAAGGCCCCCACTAACAGCCTTACTCCAAATCACTTCAACTTCTTCTCACCTCTGACCTCCTCTTAGTAAAGTGATGCAGGCCTTCCTTTTACAGCCCTTTGCAAACTATACATAAGTGCTATAAAAAATAAGAATCATTATTACTAGTTTGCTTCCTTGTTACTGTCCTGAATAGGGCTATATATCTAAGGTTGTATAATGCACAAGTCCTGTAGTTACTTGAGAAAGGAGATACAACCGCGTAGAAGTAAATCACAATGCCTACGCAAAGACAAAGCAGGTTTAGTGTTACCTAGACATTTACTCTCAGCTCTAATTGCCTGCCTGAGGGGAAGCCCAACATGGGCAATTGGCACAGCACTTTGGGACCATCAGGACAAAGAACATACTAGGCAATTTCTCCACCCCCACATCCTCCCCTCCAATTTGACCCACTCCAAACTGTTTCTCAGGTTTGGTCTATCGACTTACATTGCATGGACAGGAAGAATAGTTAGAGGGTAATGTGCTACCATTTTCATTTGCTTTGACAGAAGTGTCTATACAAACTCCAGGATAAGGAAAAAGTGCTCAACTAAAATTTAAATATAAACTTAACATGCCTTTTAAAAAAAACCCTAATATTATGCAGTTATGTTATCCTTACAGGAATGCAGAATCAGAATCTCCATCAGAATGTCAATTTAGAATGTCATTTTCAGTCTTAATTTTCAGAAGACCTTTAAAGTCAGGGTTATAGTTCTACTATTTGTAGAAATCCACAATTTTACTAAACATATGATTAAAATATTAGATTAGCTGTAAACCTAACCCACTCAGCAAACATCCACGCAGGACTATACCCCTGCACAACTACCTCTTGTAGCCTGGGAGCTGCCCCTTTCCTGGGGGAACTTTCTGAAATTCCTGCCCATTTCCCTTTTGAAGATGAGGACAAAGCCAGAACAACACAGAAGAGAGAAAAGCTAATTTGAAAGTGCAGCTCCCTCCTTTCTGGGACCTGCCCCGGCCATGTGCCTTTTGTAAATAGCTCTGCTCAAGCGCCATGATTTCCTTCAAGCTGCCACCTTCACAGGGTGCTTTGTCCTCCCAGCTGGGCAGCAGCCTTTCCAAACACAACCCTATTATTTCATGGGGTAAGTGGAATAGCTCATCTCATTTTCCAACGGGGATGAAAATTAAAGGCTGCTGCTTATGCGCCACACTTTCTAGACCTTACATAACCGACAAAGGCCGCCCTGGCTCTAGCTGAAAGGAAGCTGGGAGAAATCATCTGGATAGCAGGAATTATCTATTATAAATAAATCACATGCATGCACACAAAGAGCAGTTCTCACTCAGACTAAACACTTTTCTCCAAGCGAGGTGTCTGCTTTGTGCTCCGTGAACAGGAAAATCACATGTCCTGCACTCCAGATAAAAAAAGCTCTGCAATAAAGGAGACAGGATAACCACTTACTCCAACTATCACAGTGAAAGCCTTGAAAATTAGCCCAATGGCTAAATTCATCTGTATTTCTGGGAGGTCTAATGCCCATGCACTTAGACAGAAACAGAACAGCATTTTGTAAAACATCTTTTACTGTCTGTGCTTAATTTTAAAGGGCTCATTCACTCCAAATTACCTCACCAGCATTCTGGAAAGTGTTGCACATTGGTTTCTGCAGGCATCACTTCCCTCCCTTAAAGTACCTTAAGGCCCTATCCGGCAGCCATCCACACACATCTTCCATTGCAGTCCAACAAGCGAGCGCTCCTCCCCTGGCAGTAATGGTGCTCCTGAGCAGCACCACCACCCCTGACAGTTTGGCTGCATATGAACTGTACATGGGATTAAACTCTCCGCTCAGTTTAACCACTGTGATTTTACCAATACAGTACTGCTTTGACACAGCATTAACAGGAACAAAATCCAACCATCGATACAAATTCATACTCAACTATACCACAACTCTGACGCAGCAGGCTTCAGCAGCTTAGTCCCCCTACAAGGGCTTCCTACACATTCAGCTTCTGATGCTAACAAAACATTTAATAATTTTCCCATCAGAGATAAAGCTATGCTTTTCTGAGAGCAGTTCAGAGGTAATGGCGTTATTCCCAATTCACTTCCCTCACGTTGGTTCTCTTTGTGACCTTGGGCACGTCACTTTGGCTACATCTGAACAGCACAATGACAACGTAGGTCGGTGCCTGCTTACTCAAACTCCCCTGCGTAACTGTAGTAGCAACGGCAGCTGGCACAGACTGTCACGCACAGCTGGCATGGCCTTTAATACACACCATCTACCAGGGCCCGCAGAGGGTCTGCGCAGCGCTTGCCAGCATGAGCTATTCTTACCCTCACAAGTGTGGTACAATTAACACCGTAAGACATCACATCTTTATTCTGCAGTGTAGCCAGGTCTCAGTCTCAGCTATAAAATAGCAGTAACTGTACTTCGTACCCCAGAGGGATGCCGTGAGCTTATGTTCTTTCAAGGCGGTGCAGGGCTCAGATAATATGGTAACTGGGGCCATGGGACCACCTACAAAGGACAGATGCTCTTCATGAACAATCTCGTTCATAGATGCAGAGACCCACTGTATAAAGAGCAAAGATAAAACAGTCAGGCAATGGCAATGTTGCTGCTATTTAAACTAGGTGTCATTTAAGGAAATAAAGGCTTAGATGGAATTCATGAGACTGTGCCAAACATACATCTTCTAGCAGTCCATCAGCCTTTCCGTTTCTCAGTGTCACAATTTTTACAACTCAAGGAATGGATCATTGTGGAAAGAAATGTTTTAAGTAGGAGTGCAAAGGAGATTCACTGTATGGCGAAGGGGATCTTTCAATACATACATGCAGCATCAGCTGTAATACCCCCTATCTCCTCTGGCACTTCTACATAAGACCTGAAAGCAAGGAGCTTAAAATTGACTCTAAACTTTTTTGTGACTGCATCGTCCCAGGAAAAATGAAGAGTTTCTTTGAAGGCAACATTATACACCTGAACAGCTTTTGGAAATTAGTCATAAAGGCAACAGTCGTGTAAGGGCAACGATAAGGCCAGGTCTGTGCTGAGCACACTGAATTCAAGACTTCATCTTCTGGTTAGCTGGGGTCCTCTGCAGAGATGCCTTCAGGTAGCAAAGCTCCAAGGCAGGCAAAGGGACAACTTACCAAACTCAGGCACACTTTCATTATGCATTAGCTTACTGAGATATAATACTGAATTTTGCTATGGTTGTTACTGTTCAAGCTTTACTAGCAACAAAATATACATTACATTTTTATCCAGAACATGAGAGTTTATCACTGTAATTTTATCTCTGAATTTCCTAAAAAAAGCAAACAAAAATACCCCCACAACCACCTTATGAGGACATGTTAGGCCAAAAGGATATCATCTTTAAAACAAATGGGTTAGTATCTATTGTGAAATATATTCAGAAGCTCAACCAAGTCCATGCCAGGGCTCAGGTCAGTGCTCAAAATCACTTGGCTTCTATTCCTATGTCCTCTCCTCCAGATTGCATTCCTGGCTATCAACACCTGATCCAGCCTTGTTTCTAGACCAAAGAGACATGTGGACTGGTTTCACATTTATTGGATCTTTACCCAAAATTAACTGTTTGAAGCTGTAGGTTTCCCTCCTGCTAATAAAGCAACAGCAGAAATAGTGCCTAACGCTACTTCTTTACAGTAAACTACACTTAAAGTCAAGTAAGTCCAGTTGCTGTCACAATAGCTTGTTTAATGAAGGTCATGCTAATTATTATTACACTTACCAACTTTAAGTTCTTTCATTTCTAACAATGGAGTGATGGTCTCATTTCTTTAAACACTCTCTGCAGTTTGCAGCCCTATTTTCCTCATCTCTTCCTTTAAAACATAATTTTACTGTCATCCTTAACGTATCAGTCAGCTCAGGAATCAGAAAAGAGACAAGTTATTCTACATGAGAGTAGTAAAAATGAAAGACCGGCTGAAGTTGAACTGCCAGGAGATGAATTAAAGTCAGAGATGCTACTACTCACAGGGAAAATTTCATGGGCATTCCCTTCCTTGTAAATCAGATGAACTGTTAGCCTCCAAAGAGAATTGATGCTAAAAAGATTAAAGTATGTGATCATATCACAAAGTCCATTTTCCAATCTAAGTGCCCTGGGCTTCTGACATATATGTTGAGGAATGGAAAAAGATCCATGGAAAATCCTCAGTAAGACTGGAAGGAGAAGAGCCTATTGGGGTAAAGAAAAACAAAAGAAAGAAGCAACTGGAGGAGTACATCCTCCCTTTTCTGCATTGCTTTCTGTTTGCTGGGAAATACCTCCCTTTTAGCACCCTCCAACATGGAAGGAAGCTTTTACTGGTCTCTAGCACCTTTTGCCCAGCTGCTGTTCCCACATCCCATTCAGTTAACCCCTGGGCAGCAGACACCAGTCAGGCAGAAGTGGAAAATTTATCTCAGAGAGGTTTCATCTATCACATCCCCTGAAACATTGCCTTTCAGTAGCAGCAAGGAGAAATAATCTTCTCCCTCAAAAAACAAGCAAACAAAAAACCTCCAACCCCAAAATATTTCCACTTGGGATTTGGCTTTCTCTCTACCACATCCTTGGAAAATGATCTTCTTTTGTGACCATTATGGTATTTTGTAAGATGAACGGCCTAGATGAGTCCTCCGCTAAGGTCTCATTTGTTATTCAATGCAGTTGCATGGACCAGATTCACTGCAATGCACTGGCTGTTTCACATTGTCTAAATGGTACAAGATAGATGGAAGAACATGAATGAGTTACACTGAACTCAAGAAATACTCTAAGTCAGGTTTATGGCCACTTTGTAACAAGGGAGAAGCAAAATTCAGTTTGAGTAGAGATATGCAAAGGAAAGGATGGAGGACAAAAGAGAGAGTGGCTCAATAGCAGAATCAAGAGGGGGGGGAAGACTTCATTGTTGATTGAAATAGTTCAGTCCCAAACTGAAAATTGCATTTAATTTTCACATTCTTCAAAACTTTTCCCCAATGTCAATAAAAATATGCTTTTCACACAAAAAAGTTTCTTTAAAAAAAGTCCTTCTAAATGATACATTTTTGCTTTTTAAACAGTTCTTCCATACCAGCCTAAAAACCTCATTGTTGAGTTAGAACCATACAAATATTTTTAGCAATTATGAAATGCATAGCCTAAATTCAATAGAAAGTGTAGCTTGTTCACCATAGAAGACAGACATTAGAAGGGGTGTTCTGGGATAAGTCTGAAATACAGAGAAATATCATTGCCACAGAAGAACTACTGAGCTTGTAGGGTTGAAATAAACTACTCAGTTACTCAAAATTTTTCATTAGACTGACCATTAACAGCCTTTCTTTGTGCTCAGTGTGATTCAGGGCATACCATCATAGTACAGTAAGGGAAATTTTCATGTCATCTTAAATTTTTAAGGCAGGACCAATACAAAAAAAAATCTCCCAGCACTACTGGCAACAACAGCAGCAATTTGTTTTGTAATATTTTATAAGGAGAAGGTCCAAGTAACCAAAAGCAGATGACAAGAAGACGTGAGTGGCTGGGAACAACAAGCATCAGGAAATTGGCAACTGCAGCATCTGAGATAGCAGCCTTATTTCCTAACACTTAAAATAGGACGTAATGATAGTATTTATGGAGTTACAATGCAGCAGCTCATTGCAAACATTTAACCCTTTCATAGCAATCTCGACATAAAAGGTGTCAACCATGGACTTGATTTTTAAAAGGACTAGATGATCACAGACCATGCTATATGTTTGCATTTTTTAAGACTTGTCCCCTGAAAGAAAAGCACCGGGGTCAACAAAGCCAGAAAGCAAGCATCTTCCCACCTTTCCCAAGAGTACCTCATAAGTACTGCAGAAATGAAGCTTCTGCAATCTAAGCAGAATTTTCTGGCTATTTAAACCCTATTCACAGCTCTACATTCAAGCTGCTTACCCAGTACAAGTGTAGTGCTGGTTTATTACCTCATGGCTGTAGCGGACAAAGAGAAATCAAGAGGAGCCATGAGAATGACCAAACTGCACACAGCAGCCTTGCTTGAGGACTTGGCACAATCCTGGCCACCATGTGCAACAGTCTGCAGGTCGCTGCCTGGCTCAGAATGACTCGCGCTCCATGGGAATCTGTCACTCTGCCGGTGCCCCCATCCTGAGGCAGGTATTCGCAGCTACCTCTCCCAGAAGTGCCCCAGAAGGCAGAGGGAAACCTACCTCTGCTAATTCCTCTGAATTTAAGAAAATACGTACGTTAGGTCAGCAAGCAGTGCTGCTCAACCAGCGCTACAACATCTCTGGGTGGTTTAACAAGCTGGCCACTACTGGTATAGTCCATATGGGCAGACCTTGCGTAGACCTTCACTACCCATATTTACACATACACAGATCAGTCACATATTCAAACAGTGTATGAAGAACAATACAGGATTTAACAATACAGGCAATATTCATGAGCGCACACAACTCAACTGGTTCAGCAGCTCAGCTAAGACCCACTGCTATTACAGGGCAAATTAGAGGGATATCAGCTATACTGGACTCTAGCGGCACAGCACTCATCCAGACACCAAAGCAGAGATCAGTATCAGATTCTGCCAGTAAGGAAAAAAGATTCATAAGTAATTGTATTAAACGCAAATAGTCTGTGTAATACATCAGATAATTCCTTGACTGTTATTTGATATGTTACTGTATTTTCTAATGCCAATATTACTTTATTCATTTGCAAAGCAATATGTTCCTATTTAACGAATTGCCAGATAGTTTCCCATCCTACTGTGTGAAGAAATTACAGTAGAGACTTTTTTTTTATTTTATCAGGTTGGCAATATCAGAGGAGATAATGTGACGCCCCTGGCACCATAAAATATTCAACATTGTGAATAAAGTTATTGATAAAAGAGCAGCAGAAAATAGCACTTTAATAAGGCAGTGTGCTTAAAAAAGCATGCTTTTAAATGATTTAATTTAAAAATTAAATTGCATTTGAATCATTTGATTACTGTTTAATAACAATGCATAATTTATATCTAAGTGACTGCTTTAAAAAAAAAAAAAATCAGATTCTGCTCTGTGATGCCAATAAAAAAAAAAAAAAAAAGATTAGGAATTAGAAATTTTCCTCTCCAACCAGGCAATTCTAGTACTAGATCTTCATCCCAGAGAGCTCCTTTCTTGGGTTGTGTCTTCAAAAGTTGGAACTTTTGCAGTTCTAAAAGAAAGTCGTAGTTAGACGCAATGACCAACCTCCTGCCCCATGGAGCTCAGCTGTAGACCTCACTGGGTAACTAGTTCCTGCCTCTGCAGCCAGCAGCAGTGACTCTGCCACCATGAAGGGCAACAAGCCAGCCCTGGCTAGGAGGAACATGAGAACAAGTCAACACTTCCAGCATTTCACAGCAGAGGGTGTTTTGTCAGACAGACCCAAGGCCATGCTGCATTTTGTGGCTGCTGGTGAGAATGGACAATTTCCAAGGACTTTCACTTAAGCTAAAAAAAAAAAAAAAAGCCTTCCTTGCCTTAGTTGCAGCAGTGTAAAATTTACCCTTAGGACAGTTGTCCATGTTCCACCTGCAGGGCAAGTTAGATGTCCCAAGCAGAGAACTGTGCCAACGCCTGTGTACCAGTGCATCATGTATTAAGAGGCTTCTAAGGGGAATTGTTCCAGTTTCCAACAAGGAGCAAGTCAGCCCTGGGTAACCAGAAAGAACTAGGAAAATAAAGGATGCTTTAAAAACTGTACTCCATTTCCCTTCCTCTCATTTTTTCTACCAAGTTCACTGACAGTGACAAATGTGATATTTTAACCTATATTGAAATTAGTCTTTTTTTGGTCACAGGACAGAAAGATAAACTGGTGGTGGAAAAGAGAAAAGATGTGGAGCTCAAAAAACTCTGCAAAGATGTTAACCACTTGGAATCTGTTTCCCAGAGGCGAGGAACTCTCAGACTTGCTTCACAAGAGCCACCACAAGATTTCTGTTACAACGCTTCAAAGAACAATTTGCATTCACACATAATATTTAAAACCAATCCAAAGCAACGTGCTGTGTGAAGAGGTTTTTTTTGATAAAATGTTATATAAAAGTTTTGAACTACTACCATCTTAAAACAGGAAATAAACCCTGAGTTTGTTCTTTTACCTGTACCTACAGGCTGTCTCTCTCTTCCTGCATTTAAAAAAAAAAAAAAAAAGTGGAGAAAAAGGAGAGAAAAACATGATTAAAATGCCAAACTTAAAGGTGTTGAGAGAAAGAGAAACTTGATTTGAGTGGTCCAGCTGGCTTCTAATGAAAAACAGTATTGAAAAAACCCACAAATATTTTTGTTGGGGGTGGGTGGGGTTGTGGTGGTGTGACACCACACACATCCCCCCCTTTCCATTCAATCCTAGAAAACAAAAGCTTTCCCCCTGTTATCTGGACTAAAATGGTCTGTTTCCTTTCTGACAAACATCAGCATCTTAATCTCACCATTTGGCAACTTGAACCATAGTTCATCTTTTAGAGGTAACCTGCTACAGAATGTAGTTTCATAGTTTCCAAAGGGAACAACACCTCCAAGTCACATAATACAGAAACAGCTATGCCCCCAGGCACTCGATAAGTATTGTTAAATATTAGCCAGCCAGCGTTACATGAAACTTCACATTCTTCCCCCCACTGAACTAAACTATATGTAATTCTATAACTGAAAGTACAACTAACTTCTCTTTCAGATTAACTAAAATAATTGATCTATGATCAGACCAGCTGTCTGAAATCTCTGTCCAAAAAAAGTGTATAAATCTGTGGGGAAAAGCTGTCCCACAAAGTAAAAACACATGCAAAGAGCATTACTCAGCAGGCTGTCAAATAACAACAATAAATTCTTGGGAAGGGTTTCAGTTTAATCCACTTCTTGTGAATACACAGGCAATGAAAACATTGTAAATTCGAAGTATGAAATTTAAAGCAAGCCTTTGACTGAAGGAGCTTCTGGCCACTGAGGGTATTTGAAGATGAAGGTCATCCACTGTTCAGCTCAAAGTTGGTTGGTTTATGTGTTTACTGTCACATCTTTGGAAAAACTCAGAAACACTAAATGGGGATATAGACTATGCATCGCAGATCATCTTCCCCTTCCTCACCCCCAGATAACAGCTTCTTGTCTTCAGTAGATGGGGACTGATTTACGCCACTCAGGATTCAGGCTCTCCGTAATTCTCTACCCCAGAAGACACTTAGGAAGGCATTGTGTCATATTACAAGTCCTTTAATTTATGGAAATTGCTGCTGTATTTTCTTTATAGTCTCCACTTGAGAACATTTTTATGAAGAAAATGTCATTTTGCATGGCTCCATATGATTTTTAATTCTACTTCTCAAACATCAGATAATCTCATAGATGCACAGTGTGCATAAGGGTGTTTCCCTCCTCTGCCTTTATTTTTTAGTGCTCAAAAATTGCAATTTTCAAAGAAAACAATTAAAATGATTAATCCAAAACAACCCCAGCAATGTGCTTTCAGGATGACTCAACTACTTGCATTTATTATATTAGCTCAAGTCAGTGAGGGGAAACTATTTTTGAAGCTGGAAGTCATGGAGTTACAAAACAGAAAGGGGATACCATACCAAAACAGCCCACGCTGCTCAGCCTTTTTAGAACCAGAAGAGTGGCCAAGGCGTGACGTTTTAATTACAAAGAAAGCTAAGGGATCGCTGAGAAGGCAATAAGCAAGGACAGGCATAGACACATAGAAGCCACGGCAGGAATGAGGCAGAGGCAAAGGGCTAAGCTGGTATTTTGATACTTCCTCAGGCAAGCTGAAACCAGGAAGGTTTCCTCAGATATCCATCCCCGCTACCCCCCCTCAGTGGGCTCTCTGGGCACGAACCAGACTGCTCCTTTCCAGCTGCTGCTTGAGTCACAGCGCCTGGCTGAGAAGGATGCTCACACCAAATCCTACTGTGCTTCAGCCACTGCAGAGTTGAGTCCTTCTTTGGTCTGAATCTTCGTTTTTCCTTCAAGGACCAGAATGCGCTGTGGGGAAAATGCTAGATTTGCAGACTTCTGTGGTTCTGCTTTTCTTCTCCTTGCCTTTTATTCCCTTCCTGTCTGTCTTTCCTTCCCTCTTTTTTTTTTTTTTAAATAGAATTGTTCGCTTGTGTAGTTCCACAGTTAGGTGTAGCTAATCAGGTGTGTGATAAGGACAGACTTGATAAAGGGGTTCCTTGAAGGTCAGCTAAAAATGGTCCATGTAAAAAAATACTGTGCTCATTTTAATCTCTATAAAGTTAATCCAAGCAGAGGTAATTTCAAAAAGCCACACCTTGGCCAAAATATTATATCATGTGGTGGCACTGCTCAGTTCCAGCTTCAGGCAAAGCTGCCACCTACTGAATGATCAAAACCAATTCTGGTATTTTCACCATGTCTTCTTAATCACTCTCCCCTTTAAGCTTTTAATGGGATGCCCAGAAAAGAACTTTAAAAAGAAAAATCTGAGAGATAATCACTTGTATCCTTATTTTTAATAGACGAGACCTTTGTTTTCCTAGGCTCTTTTTGAACCAGTATGTTATAAAAAAAATCACTAGTAAAACCTTTCATCTGTGGTGGACTTGTAATTTTAGCCTAAAATTACATAATCTTGCAAAAAAAAAAATTACAGCACCCCCTCTTCATGCCTCCCTTACATAAAAAGTGAGCGCGAATACATTTACATAGTTCCCTGAAGATATCTAGCTGAAAGTGGCTAAATGAGAACGGATTGGCAGACACAAAAGGAAGGGTCAACTTCAGGATAATGACTGGGAGAGACATAGTGGGGTCATCACATCCTCAGTGAAAGAGAAAGGATGGTCAGTCTTCAGTACTGGCAAGTTAAAAGACTTCACGTGATGTCAACTCTTATGATTTGCTGCTTGCCCAAAACATAGTTCTCACAATGCAACTGCTCCACTATAGTTTACACATACATGGCAACAAGTAAATGACAACATATGACTAAACAGGACAAAGTACCATGAAACAGAAAAAGAAGAGCCTGCCACAGAGAAGAAAAAAAATCCAGATTTGTTTAGAAGAGCAAAATGCTACTTTGATATTATGCTTCTATTCCAATCTCTTCTATTTAGTTCTATAAAGGAGAACATGCAGCTAAGAAGATTTCATACAGTACATGTTGGAAAAAAATCCATGGCATAATGGCCAAAGCATCAAAAGTTTTCTGACTTATTGAAAAAAAGTATCACTGCTAAATTCTTCTAGAGCAACATGCAGCAGATCCAGTTCCAAGGTCTTAGTGAAGATGACTCTTCAGTTCATTCGTCATGATTTTTCCTTTTGTTTTGAATGAAAATATAAAGTTAACAGAGGCTGGAAAGTTTTGCTTCGTTGCTATACAAAACCATAGTCACATCAAGTACTCATAAAACTGGGTATATGGTTCACAAACTTTTTGACCTTTAGTTTAATTAGATTTTTAGAAAAAAAAAATTGATACTTAACTTATATTCAGGTCCAGAGTTTGGGTCCAGGTCTATACCAATGAGATGCAAACAAATATTATTTTGCATTGCATGGTTACAAATGTTGTTAGTAAGCATTAAATTATCCTTCTCTTAATTAAGCAATTATTTTAATTGCAGCATGGATGTCAATTCTTGATGCTCATTAATATTCTACTCTTTAAATAAGCATCACTGTAAGGAAAATGGTATTCAATGGGGCATTGGAGTCATTAGAAAAATTTTCTAAATATGGGTATAACTGTCACTTAAGTTGCTGAATTCCTACATCAGTTTCATCAGCATGATCCAGGAGAGATCTGTAAGCTAAATATAGAAGCAATGAAAATAAAGGATAGGAATAAGCTACAATAAGTAGGAAGGGGAAAGTGACACAGCTATCTTTGAAGTGTCTAGCTCGCTTATATTTTACTGAGATTCATTAATGTGCCAGGAAAGAAAACAGACGTGGAGTTTTACAAGCAGTATGTTCTCAAGGAAACCACACTGTTACAATGCACACACATGTAATAAGTGCACACATACAAACAATATCACCACTTCATTTTCAGTTTTTCTCAGAGCCCAAGAATGATACATAAAGTACTCCAAAATGACAAAACATACAGCATCTCAAAAATTCAGAAAAGTTGCAAGAATTACAGTGGAGACTTCTCCACTAGTATTGGCAATATTGTCTGGCCAGGAGCAGGGTCACCTACCTGGTAGCTGCAGTTGTTCATTGCAGTGGAACAAGTGGTTCAACTGATGACAACTCTGGTAGCAGGACTTATAGGAAGATTAGAAGGGCGATATTTTGCCATCATCCTCTTTTGCCCATCCCCGGTTGCTACAGGCTTTATCCCTCATCCCAAGCACTCTGCTATGACGGTGTTGCATTAAGGTGCATACAGAAGGATTTCAAAAGCCTGTGGATCAAGTCCTAACAGAGAAAGGAATGAGGCCCTGTACATCTGATCATCAGCCCTAGGTATACAGACATCTCTGCCCATCGCTGTATTACCATGGCACATCGCATGCTTTTGGGGCATCCCTTCCCACAACAGCTTTTGATGTAAAGGAGGGTTTACTACGGCATTTCTATAAATGCTGAGTCCCAGAGAGACTGAGGTGAAGACAGCAGCCCTCTGATGCAGTATCAGCATGAACCTCCTGAGAACTAGGCTAGAAACCTGAAATGTGCTTATGGGATCTCATCAGTAACCGACAGACAAAAAGGACAACAGATCTCTCAGCAATTTATATCAAAGAGCTTGTAATCTCTTTAGCTGTATATATTTAGCCTTCTAGTCAACACAATGGAAATTAGGAAGTCCAGAAAGCCCATATAATACCCATCCTAGTACTTCACCAGACTACAAAATCCTAGGTAAGCACTTATGAAGACCTAAGACCTTGGGTACAAAATACCAGAAGTTGCAAACAGCAGCACATCACAGGAAGATAAGAGACCACAAGTATCTTCAGAGATGTCTCACTCCCACACTTGCACATTTCTATGCAAGTTGCCCACATGCCAGGAAGCAGTCTGCTGTCCACGTCACAGAAGTTGGCAGAAGTACCTCGCAGCCTTTGGCAACATGAAAATTCCTCCTTTGAGCAAGACTTGAGATGAAAATTAAGCTGAAAGCTTGAAAGAATTCGAATTATTTCATTAATACAGGGACCGAATTTCAAAGTTAGACCCAAACCTAAACCCTCCACTCTACCACCAATGAGAGTGCTTGTATTTGATGTTTGAGCTCAGGGCCAAATCCAATTAGAAAACACGTTTGCTGTCCTGCAAAATATCTATCACTCTGAGCTTGTACTTTTGTGGCATCCGGCAAGGGGAAGAAAAAGGGAATACAGATAAAGGGAAAATATTTTTGGTTTAGGAGATTCAAGCATAAAAGTAGTTCATTCTGAGTAAAATCTTGAAGACATTTTCTCTTCCAGTCATGTGCATAATAGAGTTATGCTGAAGTCTCTCATTCAATTCCTAACACACATTTGCTTTCGAGAGAAGTAGGAGAAAAATCAGAAAATCAGAACTCTAAGGCTGCAGATATATATGTCTAAGGTCACAACTAGCACACAGGGAGCTCTCTTAACACTGCTCTACAAAACGCACCATAGGCAAGGTGAGAAATGGCAGCTGGTGCTGCTCACGAACCACTGCACAGACCTGGCAGATAGTCCCAAGCAAGCTGGCTGTCCTTGTATTTCAGGCTCTGCTGCAAAATTGAGAACAAGGTCCAAATCTTAAACTCTTCAACCCTTCCCCACCTGGCTTGAGGGGCACTTTTTTCATTTGATCCTCTCTACTATTTGAGCAACTAATAAAGGAAAAAAAAAAATCACCCACAGACACCTGCCCAGGAGCTGGCACATATTTATCAAGATGTAGAAGTTGATCTCCATATACTTTCTATGTGTTTATCCAATGAATAAAGAACAGTCCTAACTAAAAGTCGCACTGATATCTGCAGGGATGCAGTAAGAGTCCTTCATTTCAGAGAAGTCAAGTAGGGGGCATTCAACTGTGCTCCATGGGTCACTGTTCTGTCCTGGCAATAATGGGAGGGGACAGCTGGTTGACTGATTAGCTTTAGGTTAGGATCTATATACGATACAGGCTGATGAAAATGAAGTAACATATTAAGTTACTTCAATTAAAAAAGTAACTTTTATTATTAAGAATTAATGACTAAAAAATATTCTTTCCCTAGCTTCTAACAGATCTTTGTTAAAGCCTCTTTTCTCTCAATGTGCAGCATCCCAGGTGACAAGATGGGTGTACAGGTAACAGAAAAGTACCAACATACTTGGCTGAAAAGAAGGAAAATAAGGCTCCTTTGATCCCAGGTCACTTCTAAGTCTGACCCAATGTGCCAGATACTGCTGGTTAGGGTAAAGATCAAGCCAAGCCACTGCACAGGATGTGGCTTACACAAGGGAGACAGCTCCACAAACGTGTGGGGCAGAGGCCCACCTGCAAAGTGTCAGGGTTTTACAGTTCAGTTGAAACCACTCATTTCAGTGAAGTATGGTTTTCTTTTATGGTCTCCTGGCAAGATTCTGTAGCACTGGCAGAGAAATAGGGATTGAGAGCTTGAAGCAATCTTCACAAGAATCATCTATGGAAAATCTCCCATGACATTAGACCCCATGAACTGCTCTGGGCTCAGTCCTTATCAAAGACATCCCCATGGTGCTATACAAACAACACATAACTGCGCAGAAAGTAGCCTAGTTACTAACAGAAAACAGTACTGATAGCAGCATAAAAAAATATTACTGGGATTAACATAAAAGCAAGCTCAGTTTCATGTCAAACTATTGATACTATTTTGGATAACATCTCTGACAGTCAGTCTCTTAATTTCACAAGCCAATAGTAGATGAGCACTTTCAGCATAATACTGACTTGCTTTCTCACAGACTAGCATCTGGCCACAACAGGAAAAAGCCTGGCATGATCAGACACGTAATCAGCTTTGGTAACACAACATATTTTATGACCTGTCCTAGGGCATACTGTCCAGTCAGACTCGCTTAATCAGCTCTATAGGCTCAAAGAGAAACCCTCCAAAACACTCATTACCCCTTTTTTGCAGTATCTTTCATCTTCCTTTGAGTCAAGGTGTCAATCACCACATTGATAGTTAGTACCAACTCTGCCTAGGAGCTTCCCATGCCTCAATTAAGGGCATACCTGTAATCCCAAACATGTACTCAGCTGTCAATGCGTCTGGAGAAAGAGGTCTTTGTGTTAGCGGTTCAGCTGGCATCTGCCCAAACTTCAAGCAAGATCTAACAATACCATTTTCCTGTTATGAAGCATTCCTTATCTGTAGATCCCAATGTGCATAAAAGAGAGACCCTTCCCATTTCATAAACTATCCCAGATATGGTTACTGAGGCATGGGCCAAGGGAAGAACTGAGATTATACCTCAGATATCCCCGCACTCCTCCAACAACTAGGTATCATTGTCCTTTTCACCTCTCATTTACTGAAATGAGTTTCAAACGTATTTATTAGTATGGATAGAGGCTCTGCCACAGGGGAAGAAAAGGTACTTTCCTGTTGGCTCTCTATTTTGCCTAAATAGGACTCTTTACCTCTGATTTACAGATGCTTAGTAAAGGCAAGCTAACAGGGGAACTGCCTCCAAACTAGTCCTCACATGACAAAGACTTGCAAGCTGCAGAAGAAACTGTACTAAGAAAGTGGCTCTATCCACAGTGGGGGGAAGTTGTCTGAATTTTAGTTACAGCTTCAGCATCCACTTTACAGGTCAGGAAGAAAAATCTGTTTAGTGCTAAAACCCTCAAGGAGACAGAAATTGTAACATTGGCTTCTGTTTTCCCTTTTAGCTCAACTGTTTTAATGCTCTTTATTTTAATATACTAAACTAGAAAAAAGACAGAAAGAGTGAAGCTTTAAATAAAATCAAAACACATAAAGTATGTAGTAGCCTCTGAAATATCTCCTGCTGGAACTGCAATTTCTTTTTGTAGGAGAGGAAAAAACTGCATGTATGTGTTTCCTCAGCAGCTATGTCAGTTCTCCTAGCTTACAGGACCCAGCACAGCACATAAAACAGAATACTGAAATAAAGCTAAAAATGCATTGGTCTGTTGGTACCCCAGTTTCTGTCGGCTGGCAGAACAACTTACAGGCACTGCTAGAAGGTAGCAGGCTTGGCCTGGCATTGTGCTCCCATACTGCTCCACAGCTTGTCAGGATGCTGAATACAGGTAACATGCTCATTGCATCACTCCAGGCTTGTGAGCAATTTGTCAGCAACAGGACATCCCAGCACAGCGCACTTCAGAAGGACAGTTCCTTCAGTCTAGTTGCGTAGGTCTGTTCATCCAAACATGGCCTTACATTAAGGCTTCTTCTAGCACTGGAGTGCTAAAGCAATCATTTACTCATTGTGTCACATGCACAGATTTATAGTTGCATTTTCTGACTCCATAAAAGAGTGTGTGTGTGGGGGGGAAATAAGCAGCTTAGGCTTTTTTAGAGAACAAGAAAAGGTCATTTGTCTCAAATTTCATCCCTTAATAGTACACCTGTTCCCTCAAGGAAATTTCTAATTGTTCCTCAATAATTTCAGTCTTTTGCTTCAGTAACATTACTGAGCAGTTATGCTATAGCTTTTATGAGCTTCTTCAGAAAAGAGTCCCTAGTTTGCTCTGAACAAATTCAAAGAGTAACTCAAGCAAGAGGAGACTCTTAACATACATTATTTGCCATTGAAATACATGACAAATCCATAAGACACAGACTGTGAAGACAGCATATGTACAATGACATGCTACTATAGCATGTGCTATATCTCTCACAACACAGGTAAAGGTACAGGCGATACATTAGCTAACAAAATCCATAATTTCCAGAGGAAAGCCTCTGGATATAAAACCGTCAATTTGGTTTATCGGGCCTCTTGCTCCGTAAGTTGATTTTCTCCCTTACACATCAGCATCTGCATTCATCTGCTCTACAGAGTCTAACATTTGCAGGGCTCTCTGCAGCCAAAGGCAAATAAAGACACAATGTTTACTCATGAGCTGAGCTACCATAAACCAACACACCCCACACAATCTCTTCTTTTTTTCTAGAGAGGGAGAATTTGGAGTTATTACCTATCTCTGCCAGTGGAGCGCCAAAGCCTTATCACAGTAAAGATCCCAGTACTCTCAGTGAGGAGGCAAGCACTCACCTGATTCCACAAATAGCACTAACTCAGGTGGCTGCACTTCAGTGCAACACCATGGGTTGGATTAAATAGTAAAATGACTCAAGTGTTTAGGTGAGCTATGAGTAAGTGTCTATAAAACATCACTTGATCACCTACAAGGTGTAACGTGATGTCTATAAGTAAGTTATATCTGGTATTTTGCAGGCACTGTATTGCAGAAACCTCTTTCGCCACTGGGGAAAAGGAGTTGTTTAGAAACAAAAATTTGACGAATAAATTAAAAACTGCAAGGGGAAGAAAATTAAGGTATTTTACCACAGTAAGACTCTTGTATTTATCTATCACAAAAGATTCAATGGAAAGAAAGGTGCATAACTTGCAAAATAGATGATTAGGCTGTCCTATAATTAAAGATGAATGCTGAGTAAAATTAAAGGCTAATAACATAATCAAGTCCCCACTGTGGTAGACCCTGGATAATCATATGTTGTGTTGTGGTGGTTCTGCCTCTCCAGCAATAGGGATGGGATGTCATTTTGAACACCTCTTCTTTACACATACTTCATGAACGTATTTCACTGATGTGGCTAATGGAGTTAAGGATACAATGACCGTGTACAGGATAAAGGTGCATGGCTGCTAAACTTCATGCATTTCTCTGCTGAGACAGAGGGAGCAGGCTGGGGCAGAGCTGCCTCGTGACTCCCTTCTGCAGTTACACAACTGCATGCTTGCTTTTTGGGAAAACTCACCAGGCTGAACAGATACAAGCAGAAGAGGAGCTGGGCAGGAAGAGATTAAGCAGTCTGCCCAAAACCAGTGCCAGGGCTGCGAGCAGAATCCACGTCTGCTGCCAGTCCACTCCCCAATGCCCACACTGATGCTTCAAGAAATTTTATTCTTTTAATTGAATGATTTGACATTTATGCTGAACATATCCTAGCCTTACTTATAGGCATTTTTTAATGCATGAAAATAAGTTTTCCTCTTTGGAAAAGACTGACTGGCTTTGTTTCAATTCAGCATCCTCTTGTCCTCAGCCCCTTTGCTGCAAGAAGCCACTATATCTGTACATAGACAATGTATACGTCAGAAGTATTTTAAATGTCAGTGCTCATCTCAAATAAGGACTTTCAGGCAAGTTTATGATTAAAACTAGATATTCAAGCAGAAGATGAATATATTATGTCCTCAGGCTCCTTAAGTCATGATCCATATTTATAATGGAAGACTAAGGCTTCTGTTAATAATCACATCTTTGCCTGCCCATTTTTCCTCCCCACCCCCATATGTATACACACACGTGCAAATGCATATATAGCATTTAAAGTGAGCAATTATTCACCCCAGAGACAGAATAACTCCTTTAGTACATGCGTGCTAAAG
Organism: Aramus guarauna; assembly: GCA_013400195.1. NCBI lineage: Eukaryota > Metazoa > Chordata > Aves > Gruiformes > Aramidae > Aramus > Aramus guarauna. The sequence goes on along the minus strand of VXBL01000728.1, from coordinate 764,971 downwards.
TTGAATTCAAAATTATTGTGCAAGACTTGCAGTAGCAAACCTAGTTCAGATTGAGACACATTCCCCTTATTCAGCATGAATAAAGGCAAGAACAGCATGTTCCAGAGGGGCTAGAGCACTCTAGTTAACTAAAGCTAAGCCCTAGGCAGAGGGCTGTAGTAGCTACATTCATTCCAACTTCAGGTAAATACTTTCCTCCCAAGCAGAAGTCTCTGATTTGAAGTTCCCAAGATTCTAGTTCATCAGCACTTCAGAGTGGAATGAGATTCTTTATGAATGAAAGTCACTTTAAAGTGTTTGGCAGCCACTGAATTCAGAAATTGTATGAAAAAAATACAACAGGATCTCAAATATTACTTTTCAGCTGATGTCAATCTCCCCTTTCGTTTTAAGCATCTTTCTCAGCAATAAGTAGTGCCACTGGATGACACATCAGACTGCAAGAAATAGCTTGCCACTACAGTCAGAAATTTGATTAGAAGGAGCATTTTGACCAGTACCCTAGAAGCTTAAGCCTCTATTTCTTCATGCATCCTCTTCAGGGCTACAAATTTCTTTATAGAAAAGGGTAGTACCAATGTCTCCAAGAAGGATTCCACACAACAAAACAGACAAGCACTGCACTTATTACAGCTCACTGGGAAATGTGGCTTTCATGCACACATGCATGTATGTATACATGCATGCATACACACACTTCCAATTCATCATAAAATTAGAAGCTTTTTTTCCTGTAAATTGAACAGTCCATCTTTAGTAATTCAGCTCTGGAAGTAGAAATGCTGTCAGCAACATCAGAATAACATGCTGTGAACAAAAATGTTTCTTGACAGAACCCTATGTTTTGCCAAAAAGACTTTATTAAAAAATTCCTAGCAGCTCTCATCACTCTTTTCACCTTTCCTAAAATTTGCCTTCCAATATGCAAAATGAGCAGAAAGCACTGGGAGCCTGCATACAGCGCTCTCTCATGATCTCCAGTTACTCAAGAGCAACTTCTATGGCAAATTTGTCACTGTAGACCTAGTCTCAGATAACCAAAACACAGTCAATAAAATGTATGAAGTTAACTGAGATGCCTCTGATGAGATTTTTTTAAAATCCAAAGCCCTTAGTCAGGCAGAAGTATAAATCACAGTGACACAGGTCTACTTAAAAAAAAGTCACAGCTGCAAAAATAGCTGTCACATATTCTGGTTGTCAACAAAGCCAGACAAGAACACCACCCATGGAGCAGTCTTTCATTGGAAAATTAAGCGTTCCAATGAAGAGGTCATCAAAAAAGTGGATGTATGGGAAATGTGATATTACATTGGAGTGGGGGGTAGAGGGGCTGAGCATAATGGAAGAAGCTACTGGCTTCTTGCTGTATTCATAGCATTGCTCAAAAAGACAAATGAAAACTCCTGCCTTGTCCCCATTGCCTTGCTTGGAGCTTAGCGGTATCAAAGTGATTTGTCTTTCCTCTTTTTCCCATCCACCTCCAAAAGAGATAAAGTGTTACTTCCCTTCATAAAGGGCTAGACTGGAATTTTACCAAACTCCTCGATCAAGAAGCAGGGTGTAACCAAGCTACCCCTGAGCTGTCCTCCCATATCTCTTTTCAGCAAAGAGCTGAGAGAGAGACTTACTGGTCTTGACCTGCAACAAAATTAGCTCAGCACTGTAGGAGATGAAGGAAGTCAAGGCTATACCTACAGCCTCTGTTGAAGAGAGACAAAAATGAAAGTATTCCTGAGGCTGTCATCTAATTTCTCCCTGAAAGGCCTTCTGTTAATTCAGAGAGGCTCTAATTTTGCATCCAAGCATTTGTATCTGCCAGTAGAGCATATAAGCCACAAAGAGAAGATGGGCAGTTGAATTTTTGCAGGGTAAAGTTAGCCTCCTAGAATATTCAGTTCTTCACCAGTAGGATTTAGGTATACACATAAGATGGATGAATTGTCTTTCACTGTGATCCAAACGATAGTGTGAAGTCTATCCTGCATCATATAACCCACTGAACACACTGCAGTATTTCACACCAAGGATGTCTCATTTCTACCACTCACTGCAATTGCAGCTGAAGAAACCAGTTTCTAACCACATTTTAGAAGAAAATAACAAAATTAAAGTTTTAGTAACCAGTACGCATTTGTTATATTTGTACCTTATCTCAGTTAGTAATCAGGCTACATTTCTGGAATATTTTAGTATACTTTGCTGCTGGAAAAAATCCACAACAAAAATGCAGTCACTGCATTTCTCTGTGACACATGTCCCCTTGTTTAGTCCTAAAGATGATTGCATTTGTCATCTCATGACACATAGGACGCGTGCTCTGCATTTCACTTGTTCTGCCAGCTACTTGCAGTTTTATGTTGCAGGTTTCCTTACTGCTGCACGTGTCTAGTTCTTAAAGACTAGACTTAAATATGCTCTATTTGGTGTGGCAGAAACAAGATGCAGTCCTGTTAAGATACAGGAGAGCATCTGCATCTGAAACTTGCTTCTGCTTTGTCATTATGAATATATAACACCACAGCCTTGCAAAGGAAGAAAGCAGTAGCATCCTTAAAAGTGTGTTTGATGGGACAGGTAAATCTTGCTTATCACAATAATTAAGAAGCAGATGTACTTATAGCATACTAATACTAATTTTTTGAGACAATGTAGCATTCAGAAAGTCAGATAAGATGGGGTAGAAGCTCACCTCACAAAGCCAAGGAGTGCAAAGTGGTGACAGCTAAGTTACCAGGTACTAAATTGAACAAAACATTTGCAAATCTCTTAATTGCATCCAGTCTATCATCACAAAAACATTAGCAATAGCATTAGCAATAACTGTGGTCCCATTCTTGCCTGCTGTCTTGTCTATACATTTCAGAGTCCCACTGATCACAAACCAACTCCACGTTGACATAACTGGCTGGGAACAGGTTGTCTGACAGGTCTCCAGGACTGCCCACAAAGCGGAAAAGGATTTGTTTGCTATTCAGGTCTCTCCCTTGGGAAAGCCTTAGGCACTCTTGAAGAAGTGCTTCTTTAAGGGTGCTACTGCTTTTGCTGTGAGCCCCAGTGCTGCCACAGACCAAGCCTTGCTCCTGCAGCCCTGTCCTGGCACGGGACTGGAATGGAAACTTGGGGGCTGAACGTGCTTCTGGCAGAGTCTCCCAGGGACTACCAGCACCTTTGCTCTCATTAGAGAGACTCCACTTCCACACACAGCACACACATGCTTTACAAAACGATGCAGAGACAGGCACCCAGAAACGTATACCACAAAGAATAGCAGAAGGACAGCATACACAGATAATTCACATAACAGTTACCGAAGGTTCATATCAAACATCCGTTCCTTACATCCATGAAGCTGTCAGTGCCTGAAACATTTGTGACTCTCCATATGTTTCCCTGCCCCAGATTTGGTCCTAGCTAGCAAATACAGAGAAACGCATCTCTTGCGCACATGCCAGGCCCATTAGATGAGTGCAGTGAAAATCTACCAAGTGTCCGTACCTGAAGGAAAGTTTATGACGGTTGTAATGACTGTTTGACTTCAAACTCCAAAAATGCAAATTTAAGTGCAAATAAACCTTAAGATGTCTCAAATACACTCAGAGAAGCTTTAGAAGCATCTACATTAGCTTAGCATTTAGTAAAGGCAAACTAGCTCAGCTACAATAGAAACAAAGCTCCAAAACCAACGTGGGATTTAAGTCTTAAAACCCCCTTTTACTCATGAAACGGCCACTCACGTTCTGGCTGATCAGATTAACAGGATACCCTGAGAAAGACTGCTTATATATTTCCTGGACTTCACCAAATCAAAATCCTAACAGGAGTCGTCCTGAGATTTCATGCTCCTCCTTTAAGTCAGGAGATAAACTCAGGCAAATAAAGAAATCTATCTTTTCCCAGCCACAAACACACAAATTATTATTTCAATACTTAAATGAACCCATAGAAACTGTATATCGCTCTAGAAAGCCTTATGTTTTTGCCAGGATTGTATGAAATTTGCTTTTTACCACATCAACTTCTCCAGAAGAACCACCGCCTCGAGGATGGGAGAAATCTGTTCTGGAGAGCTGATCAGTTTTCTTGCCATATATCAAGGTGTATGCAATAAGTGACCTTCTGTGATGTAGATTTCATGCTCCTCCTTGGATAGAGTTAATGTCACAAGGAGCCAGGCCAGGTGAGCCAGGCTGGCCAGGGGCTATTCCATACCATGTGCCGCCATGCTCACCAGAAAAGGGGGCTGGTCGGGGAGGGGCGGGTTCGGCGCGGCTTCGGGAAGTGGTGAGGGTGCGGTCGGTCGGTCAGATCGGTAAACTGTTTTTTGTTATCACTCATTGTGTATATCTGTTATCAGCACTGTTGTTGTTTGTTTCCCTCTCCCTTGCTGTCCCAGTAACCTGTCCTTACCGCAACCCTCGAGGCTTTTGCCTTTGTCCATTCTCCTCCCCACCCCGCCGGGGAGGGGTGAGCGAGCGGCCGCATGGTGCTCGGCTGGGCCTAAACCACGTCACACCGAGTTTTTAAGCAGAAAACTGACCCAAGTGATCAGCATATTGTGACATCACATTCACTGTGACAGAGCACAGTAACACCTTTTGTTTTACCATTCACTGTATAGTGTCCTAACCTAGCACAGTCCTTTACCCATGAGAATGGTCTTTATTACATCTCAAACATAATCTAACTTTTGATATGTTGACTTAAAATTCAAAGGGAAGTAGGTTTTAAGTATTACTGCATTGTTTGGGCAGTTCTGCTCTACATACAGCTTCATAAAATTATTTTCCCTGATTCAATCATACATTTATTAAAACAGATTCAAGTGTGTTTTAGACTGAAATAATTTAGTCATTTCTATTACTTTTCAGAGTTGAAAATATTCTTTTAAGAGAATCTGAACCATAAGGTTAGAATTATCCACTGAAACACATATTAAAATGCAGCCAGAAGACTCAAAGTTAACTTTTGAGAATACCTGGGCAAATCTCACCTTCATCTTTTTGTGAGCTTACTCTTCACAAAACCACTTAGCTAAAACCCCTCTAATCACAGAAGACTTGTCAATGCAGTTTATCAAGCTTCCTACAAGACTCATTTGTTTGCCCAGGACAGACATCACCCAAGTCAGTGCACCAGAAGACCTTCTCCACGCACACCAATGAGTCCTTTTTGCAGCTGTTTGTCAACATTCCTGTCTTGCAGTGTTAGCAAACATATACCAGGGAGATGCTCCTCATTTCCCTAACTCAAAACTCATCAACTCCACAGGGTCCAGGTCAAGGCTGAGATGGATTTCCCAGTACCTGCCTCCTCACCTTGCTGCTGGGTCCACCAGGGAGCAGGCATTTGCAGATTTGCATGGTGAGGATGGGGTTGCCTGTAATCTCTCCTCCAAATCAGATTACAACAACAGGGGTGCCATTCTCTTAGTATAAACCATCAATCTGAGGGATGTTCCTGATAGCCATACAGTGTTTGCTGGGGAAGTATTTTTAAGGGTCTGAGTTTGAGATCTTTGAAATGGAAGTTTTAGTATCCTTCCACATGAAACTGCTTCTGCATCTGTTCTTCATACACACAAAAGACTTGATTCACAACAGCAAAAGCATCACAGAAGAGCTGTGTACAGATCACAGACCTACTGTCGGGGGCTTTGGCAAGAAAGGGAAGAAAGTTCTGTAGCCAGCCTACTACGTTTTGGCCAACCGAAGCTGGAAGGGGAGTTCACATACTTCTGCACAAACAGAGACAGCTTCAGCACTGGGAAGCTGCCTTCCTTCTTGATTGAAGCTGCCTGCACAGGTCCCAGTTCCGCAGCAGCAGCTAGCTACCAACAGCTCGCAGAAGTGAGGAGTGCTTCGCTACTCAGTGAGCATAAGATTGCACTTTTGTGTCCAGCTCCTGAGACAAAGTAAGTACTGATCTGCCTGAAGGAGAAGAAAAGGTTCTCATTCTCTAGCAAAGGAAGAGCAAGGGTATCTTTGAAAGATGCTAAGTACGCACATTTGCAAAGGCTACTGGCATCACAGTTCCTTTAATGTTGAAGGCCCAACACAGAAAACTAGTAGAAATTAGTGTTTTTCCAAGGGCCTCTGCACCAGCCTTTGATTAGCAATCAATCTTTTCAAAAGCTACTACACTGCCCAGGCAGAGCAGCCCAGGTATCTGCCTTTTGTTGCAGTTACTACTAGAAACTCAGGAAGCAGGTGTGCATGCCTCAGCAACGTCCCCAGGATGGAGGCAGCCCAGCTTGTTCTTCTGCACTCTCGTCTACTCTAGCTGGAACATTTAAGTATTTTATCAGTAAAAATCCAAGCTGATTAGCAGGGATTTCCTAGCTCATTTCCTAGCTATGCAACAAGCTTAGTGACAGACTTGATGGGCATCCAGGGTTCAACTTTTAACGAACTGCGAGTGCAACCTGGAGACACAGCAGCTGACACTGCTATAAGATTGTGCTTGCAAACAGATACATTCAAAATTCTCTGATTTCACTAACATCTTATTTACACTGATAATGTCTTTTTTACATTAAAAAAACCCAACATGTTTTCAGGTGCTAGGTGTACTCTGGACATTTTTAATGAGGGAGGATTTTTATTATTTAACAAACACAGATGCAATAAGCTTGCACCAAGACTGAGCTAATTGTTGCAGTCCTTCTGCCATTTACATTACCACATTTTTCTAGGTTGCCAGACATATCTTGGTTTAAAAGAAACATGTCTGAAGATGAGCCTCTTTGTTTCTACCTTACCGTACAAAAAAATCCAGTATGTTCAGCTCAGCAATAGTCAGGTGGGATTCAATACCCTGAGTATTACTTTAGTGGTAACAAAGGGAGAAAACTTTAGTCTAATAGGCTCAAAAAAACCCTGGGTTTCAGTTGCATTATTGCTTCCAAAGAGATGAACAACACTTCATTTGTTCCACAGATACTAATGCAATTTCCGATGTCTTTGATCTTGTCCAGACCAAGATACAAAGTATCCTTTAAATTATACTCATTAAAGTGGTTTAACCCACTTTTAAACAAAAGGCAGATTTTGCACAACCTAACTTTAAGCATCTAGGGTATGTGCCTAGATTAGAAGGATGACATCCTTAGCCACCTCCTCCAAAAGCTATCTGTCCTGGGCAGAGGAGACTAGAAATTAACATCTCCTCACCTAACCTGAACCCTCTGGTCATTTAAGCACCCTCTACAGAGGGGAAGCCCCTCCAGAGAATGCTTCCTCTTATTTTATGAGAAGTATCCAGGAAATTACTCACCATGCCTACTCTTCAAATGACTAAGGAGAGGACAGAAAGCTCTAAGGATCTTAAATTAGGTGAGATTAATCCCACTGCATTGATTACAGAGGGAGGATAGACATCCACCTAAGAACCACTTGGTTCTTAACTTTCTGGCAAGAAAATTTAGGAGAGATTAAGCCAGCTCCGGCTTTCTAATACAGGCACTTACATATATGACCAAAGTTGACCCTCCTCCTGCTGCCAATGCTTAGTCTACACACATTTCAGGGGTTATGCATTAACCTATGCCTTAGATAAGAAAGTGTGGAGATGGGAGAAGTAGGAGCACGACCCAGCGCTCCAGTTCCTAGTTCAGGGCTGCGCTTTGGAAGAGAGCCACTGTGTAACCAAGGGCTGCACTTGATCACACGCAGTCAGATTTCCCACAGGCATGTGTCTGTTCCCTTGCAACACGCAAGTGCCGCTTTTCAAAAGTTTTGAAAATACAGCCATTNACCCTCCTCCTGCTGCCAATGCTTAGTCTACACACATTTCAGGGGTTATGCATTAACCTATGCCTTAGATAAGAAAGTGTGGAGATGGGAGAAGTAGGAGCACGACCCAGCGCTCCAGTTCCTAGTTCAGGGCTGCGCTTTGGAAGAGAGCCACTGTGTAACCAAGGGCTGCACTTGATCACACGCAGTCAGATTTCCCACAGGCATGTGTCTGTTCCCTTGCAACACGCAAGTGCCGCTTTTCAAAAGTTTTGAAAATACAGCCATTTGTTCTGGAGTCTACATGGATGTTTGACACAAGCCAAACAAGCTGCAGGAGTATCAAGAGTGCAGATTACTGAACAGATGAACAGCAGCCTTTGGCTCTTCCACTTTACACAGAAAACTTAATATTAAAAGCACTTAACACTAACTGCCTATACAGTACTCTGTCTCCAGAGACATAGCAAGACAGAATCCACAGCCTCTTGCCACATGCTTCACACAGAATCTGGGCACCTACATTTTAAACAAAAAGCATAGAATAGCTCATCCCAAAATGCCTGATAGCAGCTTGGCAGTTAGAAAACTCTCAGGGGTGGGAGACAGGGTTCAAATCCCCCTTACAAAGATTGAGGGAATTTCATCCACACATGCTACATGCTAAATGAATGCTGCAACCACAGAGCTCTGACAAGACAGTGAATAGCATTGCTTCCTCATTGTCCTCTCCCTGTTACATGAACCTAGCCTTGGAGCTATATTTCTTTTTCCAGTTGATACTATTGAGCAAAGTTGCAAGCAGTTTGAGGACAACCAAACTGCAGTTTGCAGCAAATTATCCCATGGTCTATTTTTTAAAGTGTCAGCCCGCTGTAGAGATAGATGGTGTTACTGATCACAGGAGACTAGATCCTCAGTTTTGAGTCACACTGAGATGCATCCTCTTCCACTGTACAGTCCTGCACACAGCTGCACTGTGGCTTTGGTAAGACACCAAGGCAGACAAATCTCTCCAGAAGCACAGAGGCCAGCAAGGAGGACACCGAGGGGTGGCATATGCAGAAAAGCCAGCCACAGAGAAGAGAAGACTCAGGGGGCAGCTGCTCCCCTTGCAGCCTCTCGCCACGCACCCTTACCCCAGGTCCAGCACTTGGAGCTGAGGCCTATCTATCACTTGCACTTAACGATGGTTCCTCAAGCACAGGGCTACAAAAAAATTGAAGTAAACTTGTTAGTATTTCATCCCTATTGACCATTCTATTGATAAAGGAATCCATACACCACACACCCTACTCATGCACTAATCTGACCAAAAACAGGAGGAGGGGGACACAACACGCAACTACTGCCGCTTAATGCAACACAACCAGGTCTCGTACATTTTGTAGCTCACATTTATGTCAAGAGGTATAAAAACTATAAGCATCCATAAGCGATTACTGTGAATTTAGCCACACTGTTTGCATGGGTTTATATTGTACCAAACAAATGTATTATACTATTACTGTGTGAAATCTACCAGAATGCAATTTATTGAAGCAGTAGTCATAAAGAGCAGTGGATATTTTATTGCCTACAACAAAAGCCTTTCCCTGCCTCCGGACGTGAAAAGGTCAAGCACCTCCCTCATTTTAAGTATCTGCGCCATAATCTCCCTTTAAAGAATGAAACTGTATCAGACTTCACACCCTTTTAAAAGAAACAAAACAAAACCAAACCCACAGTAGTTTCCCCATCTCCCCTCTGGATTATTCTAGGTACAGCAGTGCAAGACAGTTATGGCAATGTTACATTTGGAAGCTTTCCAAAAATATGTATGACTGAGAACACTAGGTTATCTTTTCATAATATAGTCAAGTAAATAGCATTACGATGTTAGTCACACAATGAATTATGTTCTGAAGCATGCAGAAGAAAAACGTGCCCATACAAAACCTCAACTGTATAAAAATCAAATAGTGGTTTAACCTGCTTCCAAGGCTCAAACATTCAAACAGCCTCTATTATTCTTATATTGATCTCACCATTTTCTGCAGTGCCATAAACACAGCTGTCAGACTAGCAACTTGCTGATTCAAGCACTGGTTTTCCTCTTGTACTTGTTCCAGCGTGACTTGGTCAGCGTGTAATCTCATTTGTAGCTTGTGAAACTGCAATAAATAAACAAACATACATACATGAGACTTGTCAAGCAAAGCAAGCTGTATAATTATCAGAGTGGAAATCAAATGCCAACATTGATTATATGATGAGCCACACCTCAGCTGGCAAATTTCAAACACACAGCATGATGGGAGGGAAGAAGTGCCTCCAAATTTCTCAATATTAGCAGTGACTGTGGGAGACAAAAGTCTCATTAAAAACACGCCTGGAAAGCATTTAAGGAATAACACATGTGCACACATTTGTTTAGATTTCCCTTAACACTGCAGTGCATTTTGTCAGAAACACTTTCAGCAATTTAATTCTCCTAGTAGAGCTTCTAATTAAACAGTATTACTACTAGTTTCCCTCATAATACATGAAACTTTTACACATGTAACATTTCTTTCACTTTCATTTCTTCCTCTTCCAATATGTTTTTTTCTCATCAACACAAGATTTGAGCAGATTAGTGAGCTGTACTATTAATAAAGCAGCACACTGGGTATTAATTAAGATTTGGTTCCATCATTTTCCTCTGTATACAAAGAGGAATCACTACTGCCTAGACTTACTCTAGATTAAAGGACAACATCAAAGGAAATAAAGGCAAAGATGGCAGGTGAGAATAAAGCAATAAAGATACACTTCCTATCAGCTAAAGGATTTGTTCCATAGGAACAAAAGCCATCCAGGGAAAGGATGCAGAGTTAGACTGAAAACACAAATGGCAGGTGAAGGAGGAACAGTCCCAAGCAAATCCTTGGGAGATAAGTGGGTACCTAATTGCAAAGGTTCCCCCCCCACACACAACTGTAAGCTGGGGATGCATAGGTAACTAGAAAATTACTTTTTATACGACTAATCAAAACCATTATATTCAATCCATGTACCATTTAATGCACTAAAAAAAGCTCAACACAGTCCTGCTGGCTTTTCTTTTTCTGTAGGTATACACGTAAATCATCATCTTATTATCATGCTGCTAGTTAACAAATTAAAATTTATTATTCAAACTGTGCAATGATGATGAATGAAGTCGATTTTGGACTTAAGAACAGCGTATTAAGGGAACCCAGTAGGCCAGCCTTTAACTATCCCTCCTAACTGGTCAGAAATCTTTAGGTCTGAGCATGATTCTTATGCTACTTTCAGACCTATGAAACACCCAAACCTTGAAAACCTGAGTTTAAGACACAGCTGAAAAGCACACAGATATTACACTGGTCCTCTGCCCTGGCACGAGTTTCAAACCCTTGTATGTCTGCCAGTACTCCCAAACATCTCACTGAGTGTCTCAGTTCTTGGGTCACCAGTCTGAGGTGACATGGGCCCAATGCATTGAAAAGTCTTGAAACCCCACCTGGAAGCAAGCAGAACCTGCAAACCACTCCTGACTTAGTGACATGCAGGATATCACCCTGTTGGCACCCAAAAATAGAGGCACTTAAAACAGAGTCATGAAATCAGAAAACACATTCAAAGAGTGTCTGAATAGTTCCAGCTGACCCACAATCAAACTTTTTCATGGTAAAAGCTTTTTCTTGTAACAGAGATGCTTTGATAAGCCGTTAGGTGCCCTAGCCTTCCTCAGTTCATTTTACAACAGTTCATCCCCCAGTTTGGTTAGCTTTTGGAATAATTTCATCACTAAGAGGCAGATGAGGTGAACACTAGCCCATTAGTTCATTTTAAGGCGACATACCTGCCTGGTTGTATCAGTCAGTTTTGTCCCTGTGCTATTTACTGTAATTGAATACTGTCCCAAGACATGGTAGAGTAAGTTTTAACATCATCTGGATAATTACAAATGTTGGTTTTGCCTACATACAAAACCCACTTGACCTCAAAAATCAGAGCATCAGCTGACAAAAACAGGTGGCAGTAATCCTCAGATCTTGAATTCTTCAAATTTAACAGTGCTCAAATCTGAAGTTTCAGACAACCAAGACTGTCATAGTGAGCTCTAAAAATGTGGGGTTTTGCTCCAACCAGGAAGGAAAAAATAATCTGCCTGGAAGAAAAACCCAGACATGCGATCAGAGACCTAGAGCCACAGCTAGAGCTGCAGAGCACCGTTAAATGTCTGAGGACCCTGAGTTCAGCAGCTCCAGAAACAAATCCAGAATCAAGTTATGTCTGGCTTCTCTCTGCTGCTCTTTTTGAGTTATAGATAACATTGGGCCCTATTCTCAGCTTTCCTATAATCCCACCACAATGCTTTTCTCCTCTCTACCCACCAGGAAAGAGAGAGGATGGTAAAAAAGCAGTACCAAGGGGACAAGCAGAGGACTGTGGTTGAAAGTATTACACTATGACTTATCTGCTTCCAAAAACCCATAGGCACATAGAAAGTGGAACAGCAGTCAGCTTTGAAATTACTCTTTCATATGCTATGAACCATGGAAGCTCCTGGCTGTCCTCAGGTACAGGGACCACAGAAGACCACTTAACACCATCTTTTGTCCTCTCAACTGTCACTTCCCACTCCATGTGTGGGAGAGGAACAGCTGAGATTGGGGCCTTCAAAAGGACAAGAAATGGCCAGTCCTTGTATGAGTAGCAAGCACACTAAAAATGCCAAATACCAAGGAACTGTTGGCCCCAGTAAGCTCTAGACTTGTATTAAAACAACAAATGAAATTTTAAGCAAGTTAAAATATTAGTAAGCAATTTAACATCCAGTGAGGACAACATTTGCTCAAGACCTACTTTTGGGAGTATGGAGAGAAGTAGCATTAGGTGCTGTTTGGGAAGGCCAGCTTCTTCCTGGAAGGCGAAAAACCTATGTGTTCTTTCAATGTTGTTTTCTAAAGGTTAGAGAGATTTTCGCCGGCAGTTTTACTGGTCTGAGGACTATATTAACAACCAGGGTAAGATAAAATAAGAACTACACATATTAATATTAAAATGAAAAAAGTATTGAGGCTTTGTCTGACATCTTGCACAAAAAAAAAGAAATATCGAACATAAGAGAGACTTCCAATCAAATGCTGTGTGTGTTTGATGGAAGGTAAGTGGCCTGGGGGTTACAGTAGCACATGAACAGCCTGACTTGAGGCCCTTACAGCTGCTGATTCTGCTAGTTGAAGCCATTCTGGCTGCATGTCCCAGCAGTACCATGCAATCGCTGCAGAGGTTGCAACAGGCTGTGCACCTGAGCAAGAGGAGCATATACTATTACCTCTCCCAGAGAAGTTACCCATAATGGCTACGGTGCTTACGCACCACCTTCATCCTTCGATTTAAAAACATGGGGAAAGTGAAAGGTATGATTATTCTTCAATGTCATATCCAATAAAGCATTGCAAAGCTCAAAATTAAGGCATGAAGAAAAGCATCTGCAGAACAGTATTCTCTCCATTAACAATAAAACATTGCTGCTTCTCACAGATTTTAATTTACTAAAGTCTTTTCCAGTCATGCATCCTGGTCAGAATTTAAGATCCTTACTGTCTAAAAGAAGTCATTTACTGAACTTTATGAGCAGAAGAATGCTGTTACTGACTGATTCTAGAAACTAATAAACAATATTCTAAGTGATAGTCTCCTGAATTTATTGGAGGGTGAGGGGGTGTAGCCTGGCAGAAAAATGCTAAGTTATAGGAATGAGAATGTTTTATACTGCTGCTTAAAAGAAAAAAATCCCCCCACAGCAGGAGGATCTTTTACTATATGCAAGATGCACAGTGCCATTAGCATTAAGACTCTTTAGTCTTCCGATATTATAATGGTCTCAGCTGTGCTATAATCCATAACATGTTACCTTTAGTTGCTTTGGATGATGTAAGCTCATTGTATACAAGGAATGTTACTCACATTAACTAGACCATGTGTTTAAAAATTTATAGTTAAAAGCAGTGATATTGTTAGAACAGAGCAAAATGAAGAGGAACACCTGGGTTCCGTTTCCATACAGTACTGACTGAGCTCAATCCTGCAAATCAAATTTAATCCTCCTCACCAGAATTGCACTCAGACTTAACACAGTCATTATGAAAATTAATACTTCTATTTATATAAATATACACACACACTTTGAGAAGTGAAAATGTACATACAAATGAATTAGTTTCAAAGCTGGGGTGATAACGCACTTTTAATGATTAGTTATTGCAATTTAAAATGGAAACCTAGCCTAGTTCTCCAATTCAGTCAAGGAACATTTAACCTAAAAGGCACAAATCCAGAAGAGATGAACATTTGGGTTTGGTTTTTTTTTTTAGCAAGGTTTTTGATTATCGAGTCTAGCTGAACTCCATATCTGACCCTACTGAAATTCAGGGCAACTGACAGGACCAAAACAAACCTGAAGATGCTGAAAAACCTAAGAAGGAGGTAAGCTGATGCTGGCCACATTCCTGACATTGACAGCCTAGAAAAGTGAATGGCATGGGAGCTACCATGGCAACCTTACTAGGTACAAGATCCTCCAACACCAGGAGATGCTCTCCAGTGATTACTTGATCTACTATAAAGCCATTTTGTACTTTTAGAGTACTAAAGAACAGCTTTAATATACTGGTGAATCAGACCAAGAAGCTATTTAACTGCAGAGGATACTTGAGAGCACATACAAATTATCTTTCCCCAGGAAAACACACTTTCAAATTCTCTATTCTCACACACGCACATGGAGGGAACTCTCTTGGTGGTTATTACACAAAAAGCTCCTGAGCACCGTCAGTATTTGAAGCAAGCGTAAAGGAAATAAACCACCAACAACTAACAGACTGTTAGTCTATCTATCAGTAAGGTGTGCAGATAAGCTACACTCTAGCCAAGACCATACTGCTAAGGTTCAATTCAGTCCCATTACAGCACGGGAACCAGGTGAGGGATGGCAAAACTGCTGGCCCAGTCTTGGGTTAAAGAGACCACACAGCAGTTTATACATCTGATTGTTCCTAAAGTGAAGTCAGTCTTGTATTGATAATTTCTCTAGTTGCTATGGAAGCAATACAACTTCACAACTTATGATATGCAGTGAGCATAAAGAACTTTATGGAGATCCTTATTAAGGGTTTATGAACTGAAGGAAGCTTGCCCCCAGGGACCCTTTTTACCCTCTGGAAAAATAAAAAAAAAAGGGAGGGGGGAGAAAGTCAAACACATCTGACCCTTCAAATAACTTGCCACATTTTTGAGAGGTCTTGAACTGATGTCAGGAGTATTCAATCCCAGGGAACACTTGGCATATAGCCTTTCAACTCCACAGACTGCCTCCCAATTAAGTCCCTGTTTTACTGGGCGTGGGCCAAGCAAGCTGAAAAGGCAGGGAGGGATTGACATTGCCTTCCCTATCTGCTTGCCCATCATCATGGCTGATGCTCTCCTCCAAGCAGTCGTCAACCTCCACCCTTTTGCCAGAGGTGCCTGTATACCCCCCCTTTGCCCCTGTCAACAAGTATATCAGGGGGAGATGCTGCTGCTGTGCAGTCCACATGCACCACAGCAGAGAGGGGAGTCATGCTCTACAGGCATTCAAGGCATCTCCAAAAGTAAAATTTGGCCTGAGGGTTTGAATCCTCAACAAGACCTAAGTCAGAAGAAAAACAGTTTGACTTTCAACACCCAGGGAGAATCTATGGAGTCAGCAGTTAGGGGAAAAACATCTCTGCAGGTAAGTGGAACAATTTTGTTCTGAAAGTCCCTGAAAGTCAATAAACACGGCACCCTGGGATGCCATTTTCTAAAGAACTTCTCTTCAGGGAAGAGGGGAAGTGACTCACAAGCTCTGAAGGAAGGGCCAGGAACAGAGAAAGGCTTCAGACAGAGCAGGCACTAGTAGTTAACCAGCTTGTCACTCATGTGTTCCTCATCAGGAGCACAGCTTTTAACAGCCAGCATCTCCCTGTGCTGTGTCTGTCTTCTTGCTGTATGTTATTGGCATCAGTCATGTTGACAGTAAGTGTGCTAGTTATGGTACAGCAGTTTGAATTGCTTAACAGTTACTTTATATCCTTTACTTTAGATCTGTTTCACATAAAGCTCTACGTTTGGGTTTTCTTAAGTCCAGGACTAGTAGGGAAACAGTAAAGGTAGGGAATTAAACAAAACTGTCACATATGGGTTATATGTCAGGGCAAGGTGTGCATGGACAGAAATACAGCAAGTTTCCCTCAGAATTAGTCAGAGAAATAAAATACCTATTTTTAAAACCAACAAAGCACCTTTTCTCATACACACACAACAAGCATCTCTGTTTTCTTCCCAGCTCTAGGAGGTCCACAAATATATATATAGTTCTTATACAGCATTTTTGACCCTTTGCCAGCATATAGAAGATAAGAAAACATATTCTCCATGAAAGTGGATTCCCTACAGGCACATGTACACTGCATAACACAGTAGCAGGCAGAGGGCCCTGAGCCACTCCACGAAATCTGGTTCGCCTTACTGCCTACAGTAGCACCAGGCAGAACATCTCACTTGAATCCTGGAAGTGGTTATAGCAGGGGGTGAACCACACCACAGGCTTAATCAGCACAGCCAGAACATCCAGTGACACAACTTGCTTGCTTCTGGCGTCCAAGCTGGGTCACTTGGCCCTAGCTTGAATACACCTGCCTAGTTCTGCGTCATGCAATGCAGACAGCCTCCAGGGCATGAGACAAGGCACACCTAAATTTAGAGGCCACACAATGGAGAGGTGTTGGGTTTTTTAAACTGTGACCAGGAATTCTAAACAAGTGCTCTAAACATTAAAAAAAAAATTCAACCAACAGTCAAACCACACGCACCATCATGTGCACAGGCTCAATCATTGTTAGTATAGACTCAAGGCAAGAACTCTTCCGTGTGAGGAGCTGGCACTCTCTGTTCATGTCTATGTCACTGTTTGCAGATCAAAACAGTAACAATGGCATTTTTTCCTACATAAAATATGTAAAGTTATGAGAATACTCCTTGGACATAGTATCAATGACTGACTGACTACATACAAGTATGGCATACATATTTAAAGCCAACCTGCTTAAGGCCCAGCCTTAAGGTCCAGGGAGCCACCATAGAAAGTGGGAAGATCCTGCAGAAGAGCTCAACTACCCAAAGGCACGCCTTGCAATAGCTGTATTTTACTGTGACAGGTTGTACCTACTGCCTTGTTGTACCTTTTGCCTACAGCAGAGAGTGGTACAAACTGTAGCAGGATGATGAACTGGGTTCAGACTGAAAAGCACTAAAGTTGATAGAATGACATAAGAGAAGTAGGAAAAGAAAGGGCAATATGACTGGGCTCTGAAAAAAAAACAAAAAACTGCTGAAGCCCTACTGTAAAGCACATAGTCAGAGGTAGTTACTTTCAACTTACAAAGATTTTAATGTTTTGCATTTGGGATAACTAAAGAATTTCTTCTTTCCTGTAGGAATAGGAACATAGATCTCTCCAATAAACATAAAAGCCCAAGATTCGTTCACTTCCCAAGAAGAAGCTCCAGAGTAAGTGCTCCTTTTTTTCCCCTCCAGATTCTCATTTTAAGTCTGCAAATGTTTAATGACCTACAGGATATGTTGCAAGCTCTCCCTATTTTCAGGAAATCACCTCATACATATGCTACTTAGAAAATGTAAATCCAGCTGATGGTGACTGTCCAGACCACAATAATACATTAATTATTTTTCTTTTTCTATTAATGCACTTAAAATACTTGGAGACTAGCTTAGTACCTAGATCTTCACAACAGAGACTCACAAGATGCTTGGAAAGTAATACTAGTATTGCATCTTAGCCTTTGACTTCAAAGGGAGATATTGACATGGTAGGAGAATGGAAATCTCATTTTAAAACAATTATTTGAAAGATCTGTTGGCTTTTGTGTTGGGGTTTTGGGTTTTTTTTTGTTTTTTGTGGAAGGAAACAGCATTGAGTAGTGAATGAGAGGCCATCAGCTGCAACTGAAAAAGGCAGTATATTTAAAATCCATTGCACAATTAACCTATAAAGCCCACCATTACAGATGGCAATTAAGATACATGAAAAGCCATGAAGACAACATTAAAACAAAATAAACATACTGTTAAGTATAGAAGGGATAAATCCTCACATAGAGCCAGTCCTGGTAGGGGCCACTTGCAGAGGTCATGGTCCAAGGTCAGCAGACTATTGCACCAGCCAATTACAGAAAACCCTATCCATCACAACTGAGAGATGCTGGTCATGGAAGTGTTGTATTTGTTTCCTCAGGGAAAGTCCCCTCAGTTAAGATAGCATGAGCCAAATTCTTTTCTCCTCTACCAGTGTTAGCCAAGAGAAACACCATTACAAGTCCTTCTAGCTTGACACTTGGGCAAGCCTAACACAGGATCAGAATGAGATGCTGTAGTGGAGGGTAACGGGGTGGGGAGAATTACTAATTTGCAATAACAAAGCCATTGGAGTGCAAACCAGACCCTGAGAAGTCAAAAGCTCCACATAGCTCGTAAGAGGCAGGAATAAATTACTTTTTCCCCCCTTATACATTATAATCACTGAAGGAATAATTGGACAAAGTTAAGAGAAAGACCACAATCTCCCCTGAAAAATACTTATAAAGAAACATATTGAAATACTTTGTCTTCTGGATAGCAGAACTACAAGTCACTGATACAGCTACTGGATTTAAGTATTAAGAACAAGTAAGAACCTGAGTCTTACCTAGTCTACTACTTATGCTATATTTGGGAATATAGAACTGCAAATACACAGCATTAAGAGCTTTTCTTAAAGAGGTGCATGGTGGTAGTATTTGGGGTAACACGTTGCTATAAACATATCCTTCTTTTGTCTCAAGTAGGGCAGATAATTCACTTGCTGAGTCAGAAGCACTGTGTTTATCTGCCAAATATTGAGAATGCAGCTAATTTTGTTAAAGTCAGCTAGGATTATCCCCTAGCTCTAAGTAACATTGGACTTCAACACCTCTCCAAACCAGGACTATTATTTCTATAGCATCATAAACAGAAGAGAAACAAAATATTCCCTGCAACCAATTTTAAAGAAAAGAATGAGAAAGCATCAGTCCATCAGTGGGTTTTGAACACAGTGAACCAGAAAGAACTTCTGCCTCAGGAAGGCCCAAAGCAACAGCTTGCCAGAAAGAAGAAAGGTATTCAAGGAAAAGGTTGGCATGCCCTCTTGCTTTAGCCTTTGCTAAGCATCTGCTACTTGGCAACATCAGGAGAGAGTTCTGACATTTCATCTGAATCATTAAGCATTTCTATAGCATCCCTGGAGAAACTTATAGTCTATGTATCTTCTCTCCCCATCTCTCCATGATCAGAAATTTTAACAAAACCACTATTAAACCCAAAGAATTTGTGTGTCAAGCAAACCAGCATTTCCCAACAAGACAACCTGCTGAATGTGTGCTGACTTGCTCTGGCAGAGAAAGCAAAAAATTGCAGCTCATGTTACCTCAGTCACCCCTGAACTGACGGTGGCGGGTACCTTATCACAAATGCAACAGAAGCAAACTAACAATAATCAGCAGGTAGTAAAGACAAGCCACAGCTGCATTTTTAGATTTTGTGACTAGCAGGTACAAAGTCAAAGCAAAGGGGAAAGGTTGTCAGATGCTGCCAAAAATCAAACCTTCAGCCATGTGCCTGGATAGTAGAATACAAGAACACGACTTTGCTACTTTTTATTTTCTTTGCTATTGTCTAAGAGATAGTGGAAGTATAGCAGGTGGGAGACTCCAAGAAAACATGTGATTTCTTTCCTTAGTGCTTATATGTTGATTCCTAGCTCTAACAAATAATTACTCAGCTCTGCCTTGGCTACAGGGCAAAGAGAACTGCTTGACTGTTAAAGCCTTCTCATCTTGCTCTTAAGTCCTCCATAAAATAATATTATGGAAGCAGAAGTCAAATGCAAGTTTAATTTTCTTCCCCCTGTACCCTTTAAGCTTACTCCATTCAAAGATCCAGTTAGGTATTTTTATTCCAAATTTCTGTCCTCTGTCTCCCATGGGCATCTGACAGACATACCTTCTCCTCCAGACTGCAGGAAACCTAGTTTACTCCCTTAATACCAGAGCACAGTGCAGGTTTTAAAACAGAAACTACATCCTGTGCAAAAAAACCCACCCCAAACACAAAACAAATCCCTACATTTTAATATTTAAAACAGATCTAGTGTGCTTATAGCCACCGGCACAGGATACAGAAAGCTATGGGCTTCTAGAGCTGCATCACCTTTGGAAACAGCCCTGTGCGTTATTTCTTGCTGCCAGGAACACCATTAGGATAGAAAAAGTTGATCCAGCTGGGAAGCTACTTGGGGAAAATCCCAGACTGTTGCTGCTGGACTCAAAGCTACTTCATACGCTTTGAGTCAGAGACACACAAGGCTGTTTAAAGCACAGTTTTAAGGGTGAATTTCTTTAATCTCAATTTGTTTCACATTTTCTTACTCTCCCACTCTTACCCCTCTTCTACTTCAAATGCTTTCCTTACTTCAGACACCTAGCTGAGACAATTTATATATACACCTCTCCTACAAACCCTTTTCTGGTGCTGCTGTCCCCAGCACAGAGCATCTTTCTTTTGAGACCTGAGAGTGATGGTCTGAAGGCTGCCCCAAAGTTACCTCAGCAAAAGATATGCAGTAGCAGAGCTTCTCATCTTCTCTGTGCAAGTCTCTTCAGAGAGCTGCAGAGAATTCAGTGTTTCCTTGCCTTTTTGGTTCAGTTATTTGGTTCTGTTGCTGTGGCTCAACTGTACCTCTGGGGATCCTGGATGCTCAGGGGATTTGTGCTCCCAGCTTCCACACCAAAGCACAAACACAGCTCAGTAGCAACAGCAAGTCCTTTCCACCAGCAGCTGCACTGGAGCTGCTGCGAAGAAGCTGGTAGTCAGACTTGTTGATACATATCAGAATAAGCCTTTACAAGTGGTACCCATTAGTGGTTTTGCTAGTGGGCTCAGCAAGGCCAAGAATTAAACAAGAATTGGCAGCAGTCTGGTCCCATGGGAGGCCACACTGCAGGTCAGCACTGAGCCGGAGCAGAGAGGCCACCGGTACTCATGCCTGGCTGTAGATTTAACACGTCTTCAGAGCTGTCAGCAGACTACCTTTCATCAGCGCTAAACCCACAAATATGCTAGTTGAGTGCAGCAATTGGGAGCATGCAGCGAGGTGAATAAGGACTCTAAGGGAAATCCCCAACCGATAGCATTTCTAGGGTGGGCTGAACACTGATCCGAAAAATCCTTGTCACAAGGAAGAGCAGCCTCAGTACAGCTTTAAATTGCAGAAACAATCACACCCACAAACAGTGCAAGCATGTTCCTGTTTGGATTCACCTTCTCTCATTGCTTGTTTTACTTAGGCCCATTTTGGGAGACTTCACAGCAGTGAATTAAGATGCATAAGTGGAAGGAAGTTCACAATGCAGGCTTCAGCAGCTGCATGGTATTTACTATTCAATCACAGACAAATCTCAGTCTGCCAGCCTGTAGCTTTCAAAATACATTACAAGTATGCCAGACAAGAATGCTACCATAGAGAGAAAGCATCACTTACTGCTTAGATAGCTCTCCCTCTCACTTTGGTGAGGAGTTAGTTATGGGCTGCACCTTCATGCCATCCATTACACAAAAGCATTTGCCACTCTGCACTCTTTACTATAAATACACTACCCACAGAGATACTACAGACTTAAATCTACAGCCTGACTCCCTTCACGTAAACAAGTCAAGAATAATTTTATTTGCAATGAGGAAGAGTAACTCCAATGTAAAGTAATTACAGACAGGAATAGAATGATTTTTCCTTTCAAACTATATTAGATTTAGGAATAACATACACTTTCTAGTGTCTTAGTCTTATTAACTGGTTAACTGATTTATAAAAATATTAATGAGTATTTATAAAGTCTAATGGATCAGTAAGCTAGCCTATCAGTAACATCCTTATAAAAATCTGAATCACATAATAATCTTTTAATTTAAAGACCTTAACACACAGCATTCCTGTACTTTGCAGATGTAATTACTGCATCAGATTACCAAGTTCTTGGAAATATCCTCCTTTTCTCTCAATACAGATTTAATCATTCTGTTATTTCCTTTCACTCAAACGCACAAGTGCCCTGGGAAGCATTCTTTTCTTACACTACTTGATATGGTTTATAATTTCCCACTTTATCTAGCTAAATGATCTTTCCATGGACTATTAGTTTCTCATCAGGACCGTTTCCAAAAAAAAACAAGGGTCTGCCTGCAATGTCAAATGAACAGGAACAAGTAGTGTTGACCATCATTTCTCAGTCTTTTAGACACGGCAATCCACCTCTGGCTCAGCAGCCTTCGCATGACCTGCCTGAGCAGCAGCCTGGCTCTGGCTGGGATAGGAGACAGAAGAATCACCTGCAAACACCACCAAATGCAAAAGTCGACCCTCTCTCCCAACCCCATAGCTGTTCAGCTCCTACTATCTATTAAATACACTTAGCAATACTCAGGCAGGTTTAAACATTTGCAGCCAGTAATTAAAGCCTGTTCTCATCCCTTTACCCTGAAGAAAGTTAACTGCTGCGGACCTCTAGGAGAGCAGCCACATGATTCAGTGGCACAAAGCTGGCTGAAGAAGTTTGCGCTTTTTCTCCCTCCCCACAAACACATACTGTTCAAGCTACTGATTTATACCCCTACACTTACTGTTTACTGCTTCCAAAACTGACAAATAACCCAGGTCAAAAAGCGGCCTGAGACTCCTCAAATATCTCTTTCACAGTATAGCATCACACTGTCGCACTGTAAAAAACCCAATAGGTCAGTGACATGCCGCAAAGGGCCAGTAACACTACAGGCACACCGCAGCTAGTCCAAACACCCTGTCACCTCTTTGAATCATTGCAGAACCCTGCAGAGGTTGAAACCCACTACTTGGAACCTACTAGCTTAGGTTTAACAGTGCTGTCAGGGCCACCCTCCCTTCTTCCCTGCCCACCCCCCCCACCCCCTTAAAGCGCCTGAGGTCCTGACAAGTTTATGGCAGACCTCCTAACATCTGCCTGAGGGGGCTCAACCCGCAACTTATGTTACACACCAAGATCAAGCCAAACAGTACACAGCAGTGCTCTAGGGTGCTCAAAACACCGGTGACTGCTCACTGAATGCTTGCACATTCCCAAGACACATATGTACACATCCATTTTTTGCACGCTCACCATTTTCCTCCTATTTAGGCAGCAAACATCCATTTGACAACTTGTCATCTCTGCAGTTGCTCATGACACACATTTGGTAAGCGCACACTCTCTGTTCCTGTAGAGATATAAGAATTTGCTAGCCTGGTATGTGGTGAAACACCATTTGCTTATAACTAATCCCTCCTGCAGCATTAAGCCAACTGACTGCTGCTGCAGGGGAACTGCTGTTTACTTGGGAGCCTAATTCACTCTACAGTGAGGTCAACAGAAAAGCTCCTGTCAATTAAAGCGGGCTTTGGAGCAGGCCCCTTGCTCCCTACTGTAAGTGCACTGTCATTTCCACAGCAAGCTCTTGTTACTACCAGAGAGACGCCAGTGTCATTCACCAGGCTCGAGAGTTAAACTGCATCTAGCCTGCTGAACTTCATAACCATAAAAGTATAAATGCAAAGAACCAGGAATTCAGGTAGTACAAAATGAACGGTCAACAGCCCTGGCAGAGTTGCTATTGCAAATCTCTTACACTCTGAAGGAGGGGACGAGGAGAACAGTGACACGTGCAAAAGGAGGTTTTCATTTTCTCCTCCTGAGCAGATGAGCAGACTGACAACTCCAGGAAGCACCGAGGGATCTCTACTCTGGCTGTGCCACAGACAGGGCAGGGAACATTCAAAACCAAAACACCCTTCACCCTGCTGCAAGGCGATGACAGTGCCCCACCAACTTTCACGTGCTTGTTTTAGGTCTTCAGGCTCCAGTTTGTGCTCATAACAGTCTTAAAACCCTGGACCTTCTCTGGATCCTAGAAAAGTAGAAACACTTCCTCCTCTTTGAAAAAGAATTGGAGGCTAGAGGGGGTGAGAATGATGACACACACACACTGACGTATTCACCACAGTTGATCAGTGTTGTAGGAAAGCAATATAACATCATAAAGGTATTTGTAAGTGTTTTAATAAGGGTTCTTTTACACTGAAAAAATATTACTTTTTTTTTTAAATACTGAGTAATGTTTGAAGTGTTCTGATCTTACAAGGGAAACTGTTGACTTTGGGAGTTAATAGCTAATATAATATTAAGTACACATTTGCAGCTCATCAGGAGGAGCACACCCACTGATCAGAAACACTATGTAAAACAAGAGTTGTAGATGAACTGTGGTCATTTACCTCCTCAAATTTCCTCACTGACGCACAACATTAGAGCCCCTGCAAAGAGAGCCACGTCTGCTTCCCCTGAAACAAATAGCAAAGGGGATTTTATTTGAGAAAGCTAACCAACTTGGGAGTATAAGCCTTGCAGACTATCTCCCCGGGGTGGAATTAATTTGACCCATGCCAGAGCTCTGCACCCTGGACTCCCCCTCCATGGTTAAGAGAGGGAATTAAGTGCTGTAGCATGCAGTTCATCTCACCTGAATATACATGACAGCAGATCAAATTAATTTGCAACATCTTTGAAATTGCCATTCAAATAGTAACAGATTATGGTAGGAAGAGAAATTTGACTAGAGCTTGTTTGTACAAACTAAATTTGGCACTAAACAGTCCACTGTGAATTTCTCATAGCTACAACGGCCAGAAGTAAAACTCAGTCCTTGGCCATGTTCTATATTAAAGATACATCTATAACTAGCTAGTAGATGTACTAAAGCAATAATTAATAGATGTTATATGCATATCTCAAATATACACAGCTTGTAGAGCTAGCCAGAGTACAAGAAATCCATTGACCACAGTTTTTGAGGTTTTGATATCCATTACGGTTTCATGTGGGAAACATAACAAGAGCTTGAGATAAGTTATATGAAATAGCCATTTATCAACAGATTGGTTGTTTTTTGCAGATCAGGCCACAGCACGTCCTCCAGACTCAAGAACTGTTCCATTAAAAATTTCATAAAAGCAGTAAAGGTTTACATCTCTAGTAGGAAAAAAAGCATTACAGAATATCATCCCAACAGTAACACATTACTAAAAACCTGAAGTACTGATCTTCCTCTTGGAAAAAAACTAACAATTATATAGGTGAGTTCAAATATGGCTTTCATCTACATACACATTCATACATAAAAAAAGCATGTTGAAATTATCCCAGTTCTATGGATCTGTTAGCAAAACACACATATAAGGTGTTTCCAAATAACATTACTCCACATGATGGTAAGTTTGGACATTAAAATCAGAGCCTGTAATAAGAGTGGGTAATTATGGTCATCACAGTTCTTAGACTTGTACACACATTGCACAAGGCATGTAAGTTAGGATAATAGATAGTAAAAAAAACCCACCGATAACCAAAACACAACTGTATGAAAGATTTGAGCAGGCACACAAATCATAACCTGCCATGGCAAATAACAGTTTTAGTGCTATTAGTGGAAGAGGGTTCTGATCGATTACCTCCCATCCATCCATCCATCCTCTAATAAACAATCCTTCAAATCACAAGGGTTCATTCATCTCTGAAAAGGTCGTATACCATTATGCATTTGTGGCACGTGGGCTGCTAATATATGGCAACTGCGTGGGGGGCATCATAGGCTGCTTAATTTATCATTCAATATCTATTTCTACAGCTGTTCCCCAAAAAATTAAGTTTTAGTCTGATTTTCTTGGGTTGTTAGCTTTGTTTCCTAAGGAAATTAAGCTTAAGCAGCTTATTAACACATGCACATGTGTGGATGGGTATGCATGCACAGACACAGAGCCCCCCCTCACCTCCAATAGCTTTTGAACTTACTGGCTAATTTCAAACAGGATTTATAGAGCAGCAGAAATTTGCTGCTCCCCCGGGGGGAGGCAGGGGGGCAAAATTAGCACCTGAGGGAAAGGCCACAATTATTAGTCACCAGAGAATCAGCTCAGGGGTGTGTGACAAGAAACAAGACTTTAAGTTCTGTTGCTGTCTCCCATATGTAAGTTATGACTGAGGATAAACTTGAGAGACATGGTGAATTCCTTACAGACAAGCCCAAAGTTATTTAAAGCACTCATTTAAGACTTTTTTTTGCATTTGTGGATCCATGTACTTTTTCCAGTGGAAGTGCAAAATCTGTTTAGGGCACTTAAGCCTGTTGATAATTATCTTTTATGGCCTCTCAGAAGGAGTCCGTGGATCCTCCAAGACTGATGTACAAGTTGTAAAGTAACACATCTCATGTGGACTTCTTGTATATGCAATTTGGGGCTAGAAGTTTCAGGAAAACCCAAGGAGATTTGCAGTATTTCCTAACTCTGATTGACCTAGAAATATGGCCAAGCAATCTCTTTAATAGTGTTTCAACATTTCTGATCATGGCTGAAACAATAAAACTCAGAGCAGGAAGTAACTTTAGCTTTGAGTCACATCCAGTATGATTTTTTCAAAGAAGATTCCAACCCACTTTTTAACAGGTATTTTTAATGAAAGCCTTTTCCTATATCTTGACCAGACATCTCTAGTACTCTGTTGTGGGATAGGTTAAAGCCAGGGCTTAGATCTTTGCAACCTCTTCCCCTCCTCCCTATCCCAAAAGGGGCCTAGTAAGCCTGGGCTTGAGACTTTGTACTGTGGCCCAGCTCTATGCAGTAGCACACCCCTTCATATGCAGACAGCCCTAATGAGAGTTGCTCCTTAAAATGGTAAGAGTCCCACCAGAAGAATACACAGATTCTTTTGGGCAGCATTTCAAAAGACTTAACAATGTTATTTGTCAAATACTCTCACTTAGATTTTCTTATTAAAGTTCTTTTGAGGAGAAATGACATTTCAAATGAAGATGCACCCATTAACTTTCAGAGGCATTACTTACTTGATAGCAGAATTGATGCTTTGCTAATCAACTGTTAGCATAGGAAATTGAAGAGAAATGCCTGAGAACATGACAAGAATAGGACAAGGAACACATGGCTTAGAATGACATAACATCCTTCTTGGACCTTCGCAGACTTCCCCAAATTCACATACTTTGGAAGAATAAGACACATTCAGAAATTCTGTTAGGATGGCTGGCTCATTTCACTGGGCCAGAAGACATATGAAAATTTATCAGAAGGAACGTACTTTCAGACCTTCTATAAAAAAAAAATCAGCCAATTACTCATCCTTCTGTTTTGTTTCTCATACACATGCACTTCATTGAAATATTTTCACTGTTTTTTGACTAATACATTTTTGGTGCCATTTTTCAGAAAAAATGCTGTTGATTAGGAATAAAATTGTAATTATGCTTTCTCTTGGAAAAGGGAAATACAAGCTACACTTTATGACAGCATGTTGACAGCATGATGGGCTTTTTGTTCTTATAAAAAAAGAACATCAACTCTGCACTGTATTAACAAGGTTCTGGCTCTCACAGCCCTGAGGACACCTGTGGCCCTAATGGCCCCCGGCAACCTCACCTGGGACCTCACACACTCACCCTCTGCCATGGGCTCCATTGCAGCTCAGCCCTAGAGCTGAAGCCCTTGCTGGAGCCATGGTGCTTGCATGCCTGTGCCTAGCCCCATCCTACCTTGCTGACTGGGCTTCCCAAAAAGCCCCAGACCTGTGCTGTAGGTAGTCTTATTTCCAGTCTTGTTTCTGACACTTCATGCTGAATAATTCTTGTACCAATACTCTTGGTAGCTGCATCTCCAGTCTGGTGTTCTAATGTTCCCAACTAAACTCTTCTGGACATATCTCAGACCTGACTCATCATCTCACCTTGTTTAGGTCTGTCATTGGAGCTTGCCATTGTCAGGTACTGCAGCCCTGGGCTCTTGGGAAAAGAGTCTCGCACGGCCTCTGCTGGCATCACCTTGGTCACAGCTCATCACCCCCATGTAGGGTAGCCCCTATCAGGCTGCTCCATTACATTGGAACAAAACCACAAGAATTTGTGTACTGATCTGAACAACGTCACGTAGAATATCCAAAGAGAAACATCTCTCCCCTTGATTTACTTGCATGCTATGTACAGACAGCCCATCCTGCCCAGCTCCAGCTAGTCAGTGCTGTACAGACAGCCCATCCTGCCCAGCTCCAGCTAGTCAGTGCTGTAGGAAGGCAAACATTGCTCATTCCTAACATGCAAGAGAAGAGATCAAAAACTTGCTTCAAAACACTTAATTGCTGCTTTCAAAGGCTCACAGTCAGGAAACAGGAAATCCTGCATGCAGAGAGACAGGTAGGACACAGGCTATGGAAGTTCAGAGCAGAATTTTGCACGCTGAGTGCTGTCACTACTCACGAATAAATGAAGTGGACAACCTGAGATACACAGAAAGCCTATTGGAAAGTACCAGCATACCCAATACTAAGGGAACAGCAAGGTTTTTAGAGTGGAGTCAAAAAAGAGGAGCTGATGTCTCAAAGTATCTTGAGATAGTCAATTATTCCTATGCACTAATGGAGAAGTTAAACAGCAATATTTCCAGTTCAGCATTAGCACATACTTAAGGTGCTGTGAAAAACCACCAGAGGTGTGAAACAGCTGTCAGTTATATTGTGAAAGGCCAAGATTACATACCCCTCTCACCCAGCAGTCTTAGTCTAGGGATAGCAGTCATGAATCAGTCAAAGCCCACAGAGAGCTGATTCCAGGAAACAGCCCTTAAAAAGGGCCAAGATGGTTTGGAAACACATACAGACAAAACCGCATGAACAATCTACCCACAAATGGATATTAATAATCTACAGACTATACATACACAAGCAGCCTGCTCCAAGCCACACTGGGTGTGGGGCTGGAAGCATATCCTCCTATTCTGTCTTCTCCAAATGAAGAACTGAGGATCTCACTAACATAGGAAATGGAGGGGAAGGAAACTTCCTTATACCTCATCACAAAGGGCAAGTCCAAGAAAAGTAGGGGTTTATTTACAGTCTTCTGAAGTCCCTGCCTCTCAGATGGTCCTTTGGGGCTCCTTGGTGTGGCACAGCTTAGAGCAGCATTAAGAGTCCCCAGAGCCCAGCTGACCCCGCAGCAGGGAGGAACCAGGGAATTGTGCCAAGTGCCAACGACAAGACCACACTGTATCAGGTGCAGATGACCTAATTTTCTGTAGAAGACTACATTAAAAAGAAAGCTGTGTTTTTTCAAGGGTGGAGTAAGAAAGGAGGTGGTTACTTTTTAAAGGAAAAAAACCAAACACCACAAAATAATCCTGGGCAGTACCCCTAGGAGGTTATACTAGATAGAAGCCTAACTAACTACCCTTTGTTCTTCTGGAAATACCTTCATCCTCCTGTAGCAACCAAACCAGGACCCCTTATTACCATTCTAAGTTAAACATGGGCTCTGTTGACTCGTGGGAGGCCAGGATTTAAATCTCTTTGTTTTCATAAAGCAAAACATACATGCTTGCAGAAATCACTCTCTTCTGATTCATTTCCTCTGGCATTGTATTGTTAAGTTGTTTAAACAAAATGTTCAGTTTTCTCCTCTTCCTCCCCCTCTCCTTCAGGGCCACTTTTTCCCCCAACTGGGAGAAAGTCTAACTTTCTTAATAAGCCGTTACTGTAGCTAATAGCCTAGAGGGAGAAAAGCCCCCTTGTGAACCCTGAAAATACTGTGTATTAGCTCTTGTAAAGTAGACAAATGAAAGCAGGAACATATGTTACACATTAGAGGCTCAAATTTTGATGGTAGGCTGCTGCAGCCTACTCTTGAATTAATTTCACCCCTGCTTCGTTGGCTTCTCAAGTTTTCTGAACTTTAGCCATTAAGTCTGGGTTTGTATCACTCAGTTTCTGAAGGTTTCCTTCTAGGTGGATGGAAAGAACTTCTGACCACAAGCCCCACTGTCATCTGCTGGGATCTCTAGTATTTTAAGAGATGAGAGATGAATTGAAACAGTCTTACAGACAGGCTGTAAAACAGTAGTCAAACACAACCATATAGCATTTATTACCAGAAAACCCACCCCCACTCACTCAGGTTCTGTAGCCATGCAACTGCTGAAAGAAACTAATTATCTGATTGCTAAGCCTGGTTTTAAGGGAGTAACAGATAATATGCCTATGCTTCTTGTTAGACTGAATTACAAACTGCTGTGGGCAAAAGGGCAGATAGCAGGAGAAAACAAACAAAAAATAATCTCGCAGCAAATGTAGGATTTGCTATATTTTTCAAGTCAACAGAAGAAAAATGTTTTGGTTGCAACCTACTGCTTCCCAAGAGCTAAACAGATACATTAAAAGTAATGTAAAACTGTGGAGACCATACCTTTCAGCTAATCACCTATAAAAGTCAGTGCTAGCTTTAACCCCAAGTAATGAAAACATGCCTTAAAAAGGCTTTTATCATCACAGCCAGCTTCCCCATAGCCCTATCCTGTGCAGTATCTCTTGCTTTTCAGAGGATGGCTAGTCACCACACACATGACAGGCTACATTAGCCTTAATAACCTGACACTTTTAAAAATAATGGAAGATGATCTTGCATATCACGCCATCATCTTGGTGCAGAGCTGCAAATTACGGGACAAAATCATGGTCTTCTTTCCACAATACATTGTGATAACACATGAGGGGAAAAAAAAAGATCACCAAAAAAGGAGATTTGGGATTGAATTCAGAAACAAAGAAGTGGGGAAAAAATATTGGGAGTTCTTAGATAACCCTTCATTCATGAAAAAGCATCTTTGTTTATGCAACAGTACCAGCTATTAATACTCCAAGAATTATCTTCTAATAACAAGCTCCAGCTATTTGTTTTACATTAAAAACCATATGCAATACTTATTGTTGCTGAAGAGCTGAAATTCTACTCTACTGAAAAGCAATTTTTTCACTATTATTACACACAAATACATATGCTATGAATTACATTGAGTAGCTGAGTCAAGTGAATCATTGCTCTTTCTAGCTGCCTCAAAGCTTTAGTTGGGGCTAAACTGCAGGTAATAGTTCAAGCTTCAGATGGAAACACTCTTCTGCAGTGATAGCAAGCACTAGCAGAGATTCAGAGAGATGGCCCCAGTGCTCTGTGTACAGTGTCAGAAGCTAATCCCACCTCTGCAAGGAAGGGGCAAGGGAGAAATAGCAGTCAGCATTATACAAAGTGCATGCTCAAACTCCCTGACTGATGAGATTCACAGAGCTCTTTAACACGTGTTGGGCAGTTACATCATACACATCGCTCTGGTTCCAGCGGTCTGCTTAATGCATCAAGAGCTGCTGTGGGGGAAAAAGAGACAGAAGAGCAAGCAAACTCCTCATCAGAGTGACCTCAGTTAATGCTGCAGCCAAATCTGTGAGGTTTGGATCCAGAACACCTCCTCCCACCATCAAGATCCTCAGTTACTGCCACTACAGAATGTTGGGCCAATGGGGGCAATAAATACATAAAAAAATAAAAAAAAAAATCATGCTTCAGCTCTGACCGTCTCCCTCATGCACAATGAGCTTTGATCTGTGTTCATCTCTGCTTGGTACAAAAACAGTCTAGCCAGGAGAGGACTTCAGGAAGATCAGCAGAGATATTCCCCTTCATGTCAGAGGAAATGCTTCTTGCCTTTGACATTTTTCCACACATACATTAATTCACCTCATCTTTAAAAAATAAAAAGAAGGGGGGAAAAACCCATCATCATTCAATAACAGCAACATCAGTTCACTAAGGGAAACAACAAAGACACGGGAATGCAGGGAGGAAATGTTTGCATATGCATAGGAACAGCCAAGAAAATCAACTCATGAAAAGACAGAAAATAAGCAAATCCCACCCTGCCCTAGTCATCCCCCACCTCCAGCTGCAAACCAGCCAGGACTTTGTGTCAACCTAGTACAGGTGCCAAAACTTCCTACTGGCAGCCATCCAGGGTTTTTTACTCCCCCCAGGCAGAGGGAAAGCAGACAGTTGCCTCCAGCAGCAGAATAGCATGGATGGTCAAAATAGCCATGCCCTGCTACTTGCTTTGCTTGAGGTCCACCAGGCTCACTGCTAACAATTGCCACAGAGAAAACAGTCCCAGTGCATGAGGCTGCTCTTCCTGTGATGGACGTGAGCAGGAGGCAGGGCAGGCAGTAGAAAAGGAAGGGCTGTAATTGCCAGCCAGCAGGCTGTCCTTCCGCCCCAGCCACAGGAGATGACAGCAAGCTCATAACTCCTTCATGCCTATGAGCACACATGCCATCCAAGCACTGCCCTAAGCCTCATGGAAGAGGCAGCCAACTCTCAGCCTGTCCCTAAATATGTTCCTCTAAATCGATTTTGTTTCCGTCACTGATAACTTTTCGTTTCCCATTGCTCCTAAGTAAGTTTACTCTAAGTAAACACCTTTGTTTTGGAGTGCCCCGCACTGGTGATCCTGTCACAAGGCAACCACATAGCATCTCCCTGTTGACAGCCATTCAAGGGTGGTGGCAACCACTTTCCATAACAGCCTTCTGGTAGTAAGTAGTCCATAGCTGATGACAGCTTTACAAATAAACCCAGGAACTGATTCTGGCTGAGCTAAAGCAAATCCTCAACTGCCATCAACTCACTTGGGCTGACCTCCACTACCAAAACCATCTCCTATCCATCCAGGCTTTGAGATATCCCACAGGCAGTCCCCAGCCTCACTACCCTGAATATTTCCACTGGGAAAGGCTAAAACACCTGAACAGGTCATAAACTTCTGCCTCTACACAGAGACTCTGTGAACAAAAGTTTTGCTTCTGTTTTTGTGTGGTATTATAGAAACACCAACAGAGAAGCAGAGGAAAAAGGTGCAGAGAGGTGGAACATCTTACGGTAACACGCCTATACTAGTGATGCAGGAAGCCTTCTACCTGTGCCGTAGTCAGCTTTGACACAGGTACACAGGAGAAAGGCAGGGGGAACACAAACCAAAAACATTGCACCCAAGAAACCCCACACTTTTCTCTGTTCCTCTTTCCTCTGGAAGCAGCCAGCCATACACAGTGCAATGCAAAACATCAGTCACATTTTATCCACCTGCTTGCAACACTAGAGTGTTAAGAATCAGCTCTTTCTTTCAGATATGCATTTCTTTTTTTACTCTGCATACAGGCTGAAGTCATGTTCTTGTTGCTGTTTCTACTCCTGAACGTACCTGAGGTCAAATCAGTTACTGAGGAGTGCTGAGTTTTACCATAGACGATATGAAAGAACAATGAAGGCATACTGCATTCAGACTAGCAGTGGTTTCCCAGAAGGCATGCAGGGCTATTCAAAGTTAGGTACAAGACAAGACTGAGGAATAGAGGAGACTCATCTTGTTTCTTTTCTGAAGGATAACTCCAGTAGTCTTCTGTTGGCTTCTTATTCTATGTACCTTTAATACAACTGGTGTTTGTGCAAGCTGTTAAAACCAGCAAGTACTAATCATTAACTCAATGATTTGAATGGGAACAGCAAAGGCAAAGTCAATGGTCCTGCTTTC
Organism: Aramus guarauna; assembly: GCA_013400195.1. NCBI lineage: Eukaryota > Metazoa > Chordata > Aves > Gruiformes > Aramidae > Aramus > Aramus guarauna. Next base: position 731,602 of record VXBL01000728.1, on the reverse strand, counting down.
GGCACTAGCACATACCCTATGCCCCTGAGGGAAGGTTGAAGACTTCTTACTGTGCATTAGCTCCTTTGCAATGTGCATACAGAACAGGAATTCCTTTCTGGCCAATGCTAGAAAGCAACAGATTCCCTAATCAACAAGTTAGGCTCTCATCTCACTCTGTGCAGTTTTAAGTGTTCTAGTGCATAGGGTGATCACAAACAAAACAAACCACACAGAAAACATCTAAGCAGTTACTGGCATGACTGTTGCACTGTTCCCATAGAGAGCCTCTTCTCAAAGTGAATGGCTGTAAAAATGAAAATAAATAAAAGGAAATAGTGTTCAGACTGTGCCAGAATAAGCTTAAAAGGCAAGCGAAGTTATTTTAAAAATAAAAAGTCTCCCCTGGGGCAAGACAGTCCTAAGAAATACTCTCACATTTTCTTCCCATTTTCTAAAAGGCTGCGCAACTCCAGCAGCCTCTTGTCCATCTACACAAGGAACCTAAGTGACAACCATTATCAGAGCATTCAAGCACCTTATCATTTTAGCCAGCAACCACCTAAGGCAAGGAGTATCTCACTTTGATACAAAATACAGGACATGAGCATTCACAACCTACCTGTGCCCAGCCTAAGCCAGTCTGTGCTAAACATCTAGGCACAAAGGGAGAGCAGAACCATAGTTTAATAGCTGTTCTGGAGATCACCAATGGTATTTAAAAACAGCTTATGAAAGCCTCATGTGATGATTCAGGCCTAAGTGGCTTTCCATGAGCTTAATTTCTTGCAGAAGCCACCGATATTCACCTACTAGTGAGACCTCGTGGCCTCACAATTGGCTTTTCCCCACCCAGCTGTGCTCTAAAGCTGTTCCTGCTTGCATAAGGGTAAAGAGATGGAGAGAAATACTCACTCAGGTCCCTAGAGTACAAAGCCTGAAACCTAAACATAGAACCATTCCTTTTCCTTTTGTTGGGCTTTCATTGTCAGTATCATTATGGATCAGCAAGGTGACTACCAAAACACACAAAGGGCTTTTTGTCTTGTGACCTTGATGCCATTCACTCAAGTGTCTCTTAATACAAATGCTAATTCATGCTTTGCTTGTTCTTTTTAAATTTATGCACAGGAAAGATTTCTGTTGCCAAATTGTTATTTTGGTGGTTTCATCAGAAAACAAAAGCAGACTAAACAGAAAAAATAACCCTGAGCATTCAGTGGGGGAAACCTGGAAAACATGAACCTGGCAATACCGATCATATCTAACAGTTTCAAGAACACTATTTTTGGTATAGTGTCTGCAGCTTGACTTACTGACATTTCAAGGACCTCTCTTTCACTTCCCCTTAACCTCAGGTTTTCATTCTTGGGTATATTTTCTTTCAAAAAGGGAAACCAATCCCAAGTGATCTCGACTCCCTTCTCCATTCCCTTCCATTGTTCCTCCCCCACTAGCTCCTGTACCTCAGCTGTATTAAGTTAACTGACCACAACCAAGAATCATCATCTCAGCAGGGAAGAAGTTCTGCTCATTTACAAGACTGATAGAGGCAGTTCCAGAACTAACAAGAGCTTACCACCCCACCAGGAGTGAGGGGTGTTTAAGCCATCAGTCCAGGTGGAAGTGTTCCCATGATGCTCACCAGGAACAAGATTTAATATTAAAATACATTTTAATAATCTAAGTGCTGACAGACCCTTTAATGAAACAGCTCTAGCACTCAGTTAATAGCAAGTTAAATAATAATCTAGCCCTGAAAGCTCACAGCATAAAACCATTAGTAATCTCTACAACTCTCAAGTAACTTCTTCACCAAATTTTAAAAAGTTATAGCAAACATTAATGAATTAAGCATCACATCACCTTCCAAACTAAATGACTGAAATCACCATGATAACATACTGGCTTTTCCTGCCTGCACTTCAGGTTATTCAAACAATTTGCTTTCTCATCATTCTCCTCAGATATAACACCAGCTCTTCCCTTAGCAACCAATGCAGTTGAACCCATTATAGATGCAGAGGCATGCAGGCACTTTGAATCAATGGGTTAAAAAAGGAATTTTCAACTTTTACAAGCTCAGTCATTGCAAAATCCAGCATTATTTTCCCCATCATCAGCAGGTGGGCTCCAGGGAAGTAATACTGCATGCTGGCTGTAAAGGTCAATCTATATTAGATATTATTAGAACAGAAGATATGCTCCAGAAAAGCAGGCTTCCCATCGCCCTCACTCACTATGCTTTGGTTGTTAACACCAAGAGGCTGAGAGCCCATAGAGCAGACCTCTTTATAGTGAAACTAAACAGAACGATCAGCTCCATTTGCTAATGGACATTCAGTCTGCTGGATGAAGCTAAGAGTAGCCAAAAATACATATACTGTAGATACCAGGACCTAAGCAACAGTTATTTTGTGCTACAAGTCAGTTCCTATTGGGCCGCTCAGTTTATTAATAGAGATGTAGCCAAAACTAGCCAGCTCCTGGTAAGAAAAAAGTGCTGAAGCTCTTTAAATTCACATCTTAGCAGGATAGGAAAGTCAAAGCATCAGAATGGAGATTTCAATTTCTTCCTTTCACACAGCAATTTGCAGAGTAAAAAAGCTTGTTTAAATTCACAGAGGCAGACCTGGTTGCCTAGGGCAGCTAGCAACCAATGGAGCTAGCTTTCTTAGCCCCTTAAGAACTCCAGAGAGCCAGCAAGAGTAACACCCTTGGAGGAAAGGGCATAGATCTATAGAGTAACACCTCCTCCAGCCCTGACAAGCATCCCTCCTTCCTGCAGTAAGGCCAGCTGCACCCCAAGCAAACTTGAATTCTACATATAATGCTGAGAAGTCTGGAGCCACCTCTACTCAAAGGATATTTATTCCTCTTGTAAACAACCTGTGACAAGTCACCAATGAACAAAATTAAGAAGTGAAATGGAGCAGAGTTGAGACATCAACTAGGCAATGACTAGCATCTATTCACTGGACAAATATACCTCTGCAGGTAACTGCATAAAGTAAAAAGTAAGAGCAACTTCATATTTTGGCAAAATAATTCAGCATCTTAGATCACAAGAATTACCTAAAGCTTAACATACTCACAGAGAAAAACCTCAAAAAAAAAGCCAGCTTCACATCACAAGCAGAAAACCAGAACCTCAGCTTTCACACTCTACTGAAAATATAACACTGTCTGGCCAAATATAAAGTAGGGGGAAAAAAGTCTCTACTGGGAAGCATCAACAGCTGTGGTTGATACTGCAATGAGGCACAAGGGCTTAATTTGGGCCAATCAGCACCAAAGATAGCTTATTGAGTCCCAGTAATGCAGAGATCCAGCTGACAAAAGTGGTGAGAAAGCCTAGAGCTAATGCAAAATTGTGCACCATGGGGAGTTTGCTCTCTTGCACCATTGCTGCAGCGCAGTTGCATTAGAGGCCATTTAGTTCAATTGCATTAATCTGTGCTAATCTGCTTTTGAAGGAAAGTCATCTCTGTGGGAATAATGCCATAATTAAGAGGCACTGAAGATGCATGTTTTAAGGGCACGGTTATTCTTCTCACTTGTAAACAATTCTGTCATTGAACTTCCAGCTGGTGTTAGAGTTGCAGTACCTGGTCCTATAATCTCAGTTGCTGGAAAAGCTCTTTCTTGTGCCTAATGTTTGGTGGGATAAGGAGAAATGAAGTGATGTTGTGTTGGTTTGGGGTTGTTGTGGGTTTGTTGGTTTCGGTTTTTGGTTTGGGGTTGTTTGGGTTGGTTTTGTGGGGTTTTTTTTTGGGGTGGGGTGGGTGGGTTGTTTTTTACAGTGACTCAGTTCCAGCACAAATCACTAGCATTGGCAGGTGAGGTAGAGAAGGTATTGAAATTTTGTGTGGCCAGTGTTGCTTTGTTCCTCAGATACTCAACAGACACAAACTGGGTTAGCAGCCATGGTGGCAAGGGGGCAGACTCATCAGGACAAAGGTGTTCTCTGGTCAGCTTTCTGCATCACTGCTTTTCCTAGTGCCTTTTGCAGCATGTGCCACTGATCTTGGTGAAATCAGGATTTTATTCAGCAAGGCTTTCCAGAAGAGCCTTCTGCCAACCCTTAGGGGGTCAGCATACCCAAGTACAGGTCTTGCTAACCTGTAGATTAGTTTTGATGTTTTATAGAAAGATGTGACAGAAAAGCAGCAGGTTTTGTTGTTCTTTTAAAATGCACCGATTTCACCATGCAAAGAGACAAAGAGAAACCAAGCGGGTGCAAACAAACTTAGGTCCTTCCTTCTTTGTTTCTTAACAAGTCTGTTGGAAGCACTCACTTGGCTGAGAAGAAAATAGTTATTTGCATTAGGACCCTCACAGTCACTGTTTCTTCACTCTGAACAGCCATTGTTTTCCTCCTCTCTTTTAAACTTGTGCTGGGGGCCAATTTTGCTAAAGTGACTGATTGTGGAGGAGGCTTTTGACTTCCTAGCTCAACTTCTGGCAAGCAAACTACTTGCTGCAGGGCGGTAGCCTCAGGTAGATACCAGTGTAAACTTTGGGTAGATAAGAAATGTAATTACACTGAACCCTGATTCAGCAAGAACTTAAAAGAGTTTTCCCTTACCAGACTCAAGCTCTTCTTTCTGGGAGTAGTAGAGACACATTCAGAATGTAAACAAGTCACACATTGTCACTGGAGAAGATTAAAACCTGCTGCTTGTTTATTTTTAATTTTAATGAGTGGAAACTTAAAAAAAAAAAAAAAAGCGCTATGTAAAACATTAGCCCCAGGATCACAGAATCTGGCCCAAGATCCTTCCCAATTTCACTGGCATGGTTGAATACACACTGCAAAAAGACAACTGTGTCATAATGTAGCCCAATTCTCTATAGAATATCTAAGCAAAGGAATGATTCGGGTGCTGAAGGCACTACAGAGACAGATAAAGTTCACTAGGTAGGGCTTGCTTAAATCCCTATTATGCTTCTCTTTCTGAAGGGGAAAAAGTGTTTTCAAATAAGGAAACGTTTTTCTTGGAAGGCATCTGTTTTTTTCAAACATGTTTGGAAAAAATATATCTCTGCTTTGTAATACATAATTGTAAGTTTTCTTCCACTGAGCTCTGCTGTAGGAGAACTTGTTTCTAGCTTTGTTCTTGAATTGCTGTTTGGATTGCCCTCAGACATGACTTGTGACCTTGCTTTTCTGTGGGGTTCACTGGACTGTGGACAGGACCTGTTGCTATCACTGGTCCTGCTCTGCTCACAAAGCTGAGATTCAGTGGGTCTGTGGCATGGGGAGTGCGTGGTTCTGCCGTCACCCTCTGCTTGCCCTCCCTGCATGGAGCAGGCCCCTTGGGCTGCTCCCCAATGCTTTTCAGCTCACTACTTTGCCCTTTTCTTGGTCAAGGAGTTTTCATGCTGTTGCTTGTTTATTGTATGACCAGGATGTTACACAGTTGCGCAGTAGGTTTTTCACTGGTAATGTTAAGGCAGAATACTTAGCAGAAGGGCTGGTCATCTTGAAAGGTTACAGCAAAGGATTCAGAATTCTTGATTTCTGTTATTCATAACACTGTATTCACACCAAAATAAATTCTTTGTTTTCCTAGTACCTCTTACTCTCTCTTAGTAGGAGTAATACTGCTTATCTATTAGTTGGCTTGTCACAAAGCTTAAATATATTTTACATTCTTTCAATGTTTCTAGATGAAATGAAACAGTGCCATTGTGAAAATAATTATTTATACCTGCTGCAGTGCCATCACACAGTCAAATTGCTGTTATTATACACAAACAGCAGGGTATTTTCATATCTGATATCTACAGAGAGCTGAGGATGTGTAAAAAAGCCTGGGGTTATGCTGACACTGGATACTTCAACACCCTGCTCAATGTTCTTGAAGTCCCAGGACATTCAGCAAACAGTGATACCTGGAGGCAACTCTTGATGGCTTGTTGGCAAGGAGAAGGCTTATGAGCTTCATGAGGCTTTTGCTCTTTTCTTTTTTAATTTTTTTTTTTAATAAGTATGCAAGGAACAAAAAGCCAAGCTGAGAGAATTTAATATTTACCTAGAAACACACAATAGCTACAAGGCAACTCCAAGCCAAGACTGCTGTTGCCTCAGCTCAGATGACGGCCAGAGTCTGAGATGAGTAACATTTTGTACTACACCTGTGCTGTTGACTCAACAGGAACTAAGTTGAATTCTCCATGTGTCACTCAGGCAAAATGCCCCTTGACTCCAGAGCAAAACCTGCCTGATCAATGCCTGCAGGATGCAGCCGTGAAGTATACAGTTCACCGCTACTGCCAATTAATTGAGAATACCATCCCCATCACTGACTGGGGACCATTTCCTCCGTATCGTTATTAACCTGTATAGGTTTTGCCAGTGCCTAGAAGGCTTAACTGAGCTTGGAGAGAGGATGTGCTAGGCAGGGTCTCAGTAAGGAGATAGCATCTATCTCTAGGAGTTAAAGGGCAATACCTTTAGGACTGGGGCAAAGAATAACATGCCAGTCCTCTCACTTTCTGCCCTAGGCCCTATCCATCAGAATGCATTATCTTTGCTGAACTCAAACCAAAGAACAAGGTGACTAGCTTTACCTCCCTCTGTTTAACATGGAAACTGCTAAGGTCATCAAAGTCCAGTCTGCTACAACCACAGAAGATACTTTGTAGTCAAGCTGGTCCTACAATAAGTAGGCAGTAAGTAAAAATGCTTCAAGAAGCATTCCAGCACAAAAAAAGACAAAAAGTCACAAACAGAAGGGGAAATAGAGTGTAATAAATTGCTACATTGCTAAAACCTAATTTTTAAGATTGTGCTTCCAGCCCTGGAGAACTGCCAGGTTGCTTTACAATGCAGTGTTTTCCTTGGTGTTTTCTTTTCTTATTACCAGGTGCTAAACTGGCTAGGCTTCACGATTGCCTCTCACACACAAATCTTGGATCTTCAAGGTATTAGTACACGAGTTCAGATGTTGCACAAATAACCATGTCATGTTTGCCAACTATACTCTGCTTGTCTGTTGTTAACAAACCATGCAATTTCTAGTTTCCTGTAATAAATTCAAGCATAATCACCTTGTAATCTTACAGGTATAAATGTAATTAAACCAGGGAAACATAGTAATAATTACCAGGTAGATAGCAAAGACACTATGCTGATCCTAAATGCTTCTGTATGATGCTAATCGTGTCACATGGTATTTGCATTTCTTTGATACTTTCCTTAATATCTTTGAGAAGAACCATGTGAAACTGATTATCTTGTACATTATTAACTGGGGCCTTCAATTTAAATTGACTTTCCAGCTTGCAAGGCAATCACAAATCTTACATGGGACAGAGATGTGACAATTTCATTCCTAGATAAGAATGCAAATGTGAGACTAAGCTATGAATAACAATTGCAGTTGCTCACACCAAAGTAGTTTCATGTTAAATTACAATGCTTGGTGAATTTTTTGAGATAGCAGAGATTCCTATGCCCTGTGTCGACTTCCTGACAGGAAACATCACCTGCCAAACTTCGTGCTTTCCACAGTAGGGAAGCAGAAGACAATAAATATTTTCTTTACCAGGCCCGTTGCATGGCACAGGACATCTGTGGGGAATCGCTCCCTGCTGGGCAGGAAGAACAGTGAACAAACAGCAAAAAGGGATGAGAAGAGACAAGAACAGTGAGGAGGACAAGTTCAAAACATGTGAGACCTCTGAAAACAACTCACCTGGACACCCCATCATTTTCTTAGTATGAAATTGAGACCAGCATGATTTTGTGGGTGTCCCTGTACTTTCTGAAGACATAGACCAGTTCAACAAATAATAGTTTTTAAAGCCCACAGAAGTATTCGTGTTTTACAGGGAAAAATAAGGGCTTCTCAAACATATCCTAAGGTACCGTAGTAATATATCTTCCTAATAGGCAAAGCCAAATGGTCAGAGTTTAGGTCACATACGTTTCTCTATAGAGGAAGGACAGAAAATGAAGGCCCAGTGCATGCAAAAGCTATTGCTCATGCAAATGCACGCATGAAGGCAGCAATTTTGTCTAACTGTTAACAGAAGCTCTGCTGGCTTTTCACCTCCCTGGGGCTCATTCCCACTTCATCTGCTAATATAGCAAGTTATATTGAATTGATTCTCGTCAAAGTTTGCTGATCAGGATCCAGACTTTCAAGCTGGCAGCAAGCCTTGAGTATGGATTTGTCACAATCATAAACAAGGCTGGGATATTTTGAATAAACGTGGGGTCCCCTGGTGCAGGGCCAATTTGTCATCTGAATATGAGAAGTGTAGTTATGGGTAGTAAATGCCAGAACACTAAAAGCTTGGAGACTCCTGAGAAGCCTACCGTGAGTCAGCTCCTGTATCCTGTGAGCCTAAGCAAAGCAAAAGAAAGAAAAACCCTGGACGGTATTTGCATTTCAAAAGCATTTACATTTAATCTAATAATATTTGTAATGCATTTAGTGAATAAGCTGCAGTGAATTTCAACAAACTCTTTTATACCTAAGCAAACCTGAGCTCCCAAAGGGGCAGCCGATCGAGTTAAAGGCCCAAGCAAAGCAGACATTTACCTGAGGCAGCAGACTGCTGGGAGCAATGGCATGATCCTCCTGCCCACTGCTTGCAATGCCAGGCAGCTGCCTGTTGCTCCCCACAGCAAAAGAGGGCTCCGCATGTATGGGGCAGCCATAACTGCTGTCTGGGAAGAGGCAGTGGAGGAGGATTCCTTCTTCAGGAGGAGTAGCCACCCTCTCATGCTCCCAGGGTGAGAAGGAAAAGCAAACCCAGCTTTCAGAGACTTCTCTTTGCATGCTTCCCTATCTCCACACCCCACGGAGGCTTTGTTGGCCCCTCTCCCAGATCATGGCCTCTCATTCCCCAGGCAGCAGAATTCACTCTTACCTGAGTAGCCAAGCAGGAGGATGTCTCTTTAAAGGTCAAACGCCCTCACACTGGTGTAGGTGCTGTTTGCATAGCCATGCAAATGAGATTGACCCTATACAATCAGTGAGGAGTGCATTAGGCCCAGGCTCGGTGGCTCTGGTGGCAGCCAGCCAGCCAGCTGGTTTTTAAGGGCAGCTGATGTCATGGCAGCACGACTGATGTAGGCTCTGGGGCAAGGGCAAAAATGGGTCTCTTTAGCTAGTCAATATTTCCTCTTCTGTTTCGGTGATGAGGAGACAGTGCCTGCACCCCAGCCAGGCCCCAACACATGAGCTGTGCCTCCTGTGAGCACCAGCTGCAGAAAAATGTCTCTGTGTGCCATGGGGTGTGTAGGATCCTCCCTCACCCGGAGCCGGGGATGGGATCCCCACCACCCCCATGACAGTGAGCAGTAATTTATGCCCAAGGCTCGTATCAAACCTGGGAGGTGCAAGGCAGACACGAGAGGAGGCTGAACATCCCACACTTGATGGTGCCTTGCCCGTTAGCAGCTTTCTGTGAATACCCCAGATGGGAGAAACCCATGTGCCTTTTTCTGAAAACCCAGCTTCATTTCTTACCTTCTTCAAGGCATCATGATGTGCATGTTTTGCCGCTTAAGCTCTTTTCTGGCAAGACCCAGTGGCATGGAGGGTCCCCATCGGGCCCTCGGCCTCCACAGGTTTCCCTCCTCCTGCGCTGAGAGCAGTTGCAGGTACCTCACCTCTTCATCGCTCGCCAGAGCTCCAGCACTGAGCTCCTCCGCTCTCTGTATGCACAAAATCCAGCTTTATCTAGTAATGGGCTGGGATTTTTTCTCATGTGTAGGGAGCTCATTTAGCCCTCACAAAAAAAAAGCCCCCCTTCCTCCCTGAGAGCTGCTGTTTACCTAGGGCTATTCCCCAGGGACCTGACTGGAGCCACGTTTCAGCCGTAACGTTTCGCTGGCCCCTGCCTGGCCCAAGATCCGCTGATTGGGACCTGCCCCTGCCCCATGGAAGACCCGGGCCAAGACCGCTGCATCCCAGAGTGCCCCCTTACCTTGTGGGGCCATGGGCTTGGTATGGTTAGGGGAGTGCCTGCCCTCATCATTGCTCTGCTTAGCTAAGAGGAGTGACTTAAGGGGAGGAAAGAAGTGACTTTCTTTAGGAAAAGTGGCTTTTTCTCTGTAAAATGCAGCAGGGAACAAACCTGGTTTGATACATGATTTCCTCTGGAGTTTTGTTGTTGTTGCTAATGGCTCTTCTCTTGCCTCTTGGCATAGGTGACTGCTTTTTGTCAGGACTGGCAACCGTCTCATCTTCTAAATGGTGAGTGCTGGACAAAGGATTCATCTGCCTGGGGAAAGTGAGGATACGTGACCATTTGTCAATCCTAGAGGACAACCTAGCAAAGCTAAGCTACCAAGCCATCAACTGTTGCTTTCACAGCGCCTCATACCTGGCTCTGCAACAGCAAGTCTCTCTGACTGATGGGGTATAAGATCTAGCTCCCCTTTCTCTCCTGACATCTAAACTATCCAAACTGTAAAGTTTTATCTTCCATTGTATCATTTTGTTGCAGCCTTCGCAATCTTGGCCCAAATCAGTCCTGTGCCCCTCATTCAAGACTGCAGACTGGTCTGTCGCCCTGATGCTGGATGAGAGATTGCTTAATGCAGCTCAGAGACTGCTGTGGTATCCCCAAAGTGATCCGCTCTTGCTCTTCCTTCCTATGTGAGGAAAGGCTAGCTCTCCCGAGCACTTCAAAAGCTCATTTATTAAGGTCATTGAATAAGCACAGCACAAAGTTTGCAATATGAACATTCACTAACATAATGCAATAATTTCTAGCAGTAACTTGCCATACCTAAAGCACACCATGTTCCTCACAATCATCAAGCAAGAGCAGCTCTCTGCTGCAAGGTAGAGTCTTGTTTTACTTTGAACAAAATCCTACTTCACATCTAATATGAGACTCTCCAGAGGACAGAAGGCAGAGCTTTTTCTGATGTAGAACAGCTGCTCCAACTCATTGATTCATGTGGGACACCCAGAAACCTGCACAATGGTGCTTTGTTACAGATGCTGTAACACAGACTGTTAAAAGCAGTAGCAACATGACATTAGCACCTCAAAACTTCTACTGAGAACCAGGGCAGTGTAGTGAGCAGGCTGGTAAAACACACATTAAGTGATAAACTCTTCTTTGAACAAATGACAAACTAAACATGCAAGGCAGACATTATATGGAGTTATCTTGATGTTTAACTGGAGGACAACTGAGGTAGAGTGAAGAAAGGTTTTCCACCGGAACGTACATAATGAATTTATTTCATGGAGCTGAGTCTTTAGTTAACATACACTGATGCAGCTCTTGTGAATTAGATGCAAGATGCAAGCCTACTTTCACCTGAAAAAGAAGTACATGGAGCAAAACCTATGTCTTCAAGCACTTTTACTGAGTGTTGCTACCCTGACCGTCCCTGACTTCAGTGCTACAGCAAGCCTGGGCCACTCACAAGGAACTGATGCTATTGCCTCATGTATATGCAAAGAGGGTGAAATTCACCCTTAAGCAGAAAGGTCTGGGTATCACATCTCACTTAAGCCTTCAAAAGACACTTTAGATGATACATAGATGTCACGAATGAATTGCACCCCAAGACAGCTGTACTGTCTCAGTACCAAAATCTTGATCTAACAACTTCATTCCTCCAAAGGAACCCCAAAACCCAAGAGGTCAAGAGGCAGCTTTTGTTCTTGGCTAGGTGTAGCTATGAGCAGTAGAACATGATAACAAACTTAAATCCCAATGAAAAATTGCCAGAGGCCCATAAACCTGTCAAAGTACAGTAGGCAGGCTCTCACATAATTGCAAGTCTTCCTTTCTCAAATGCCCAACCTGATTGACCAATTAAAGTGTTTAATTCTCTGAGAAAGAGTCTATCATTAACTGTAATTTGTTCTAGTCTCACCGGTCCTTTCATGGCTGCCTCTGGTGAAAGAACCATTATGTGTGATCTCAATCTTAATATTATAATGTGGAATTTTTGATAGTTTGCTATAAATAGGAATTGATTCATAAGGAGAATAATGAATTCATTGCCAGTCCTTTACCAACTACTTAATGACTGTCAAGATACATTAAACATCCTTAGCACTACACTGGGGCCTGAGCTGATTCTCGGCTAACACATCTGACTGTATTCTGCACTCAGTACGTTAATGCTGAGTGAAAAATTGTCTCCAGTGACTATGAATAAATTTTAGAGTGCTTTGTCATAAATATTGACACTGATCATTATAAATGCCTTCCAAAAGAGGTGATCATATTGACTAGGTAATCTATCATCATTAAAAAGAAACCCCACACACATACACATGCCCCCCAAAAAACCCCAACCCAGTCCAGCATATCACATTCTCACCACGCTCTCCTGAAAGAGCTTGTCACTGTGCTAGGCCCTGTACAAGTTAAAGGCACTTTTTAAGCTCTACTACTTGCTAGATGATTAGAAAGATAGTATAAATCCATTTGTATCTTTACTTTTCTCAAACCTCACTTTCATGCCATGTCCATGCATCAGTGTAATTACCAAAGTGTATTCACCACCACATTTAACTTCAGAATACAGCTGGCATTGCTTGAGGCTCACAGACTATATCCCCTGCTCTTGCCCAGCCTCTCCTTGCAGAACCAGCTGCAAAAATTGAGCCTGGGGTCTGAGAGGATGCACAAGCTCCTTGATCTTCTGCACTATCCAGATGCTCCCTTATGGCACGCTCATGGGTCCCCCAGGGAAAAGTTCTGCAAAGGTGTCCAAAAAGAGCCTAAGATCTAGCCATTGCGGCAGGGAGACCCAAGGGGACGGGGAAAAATTGTTGAAGGTTGTGTGTCTCTTACACCAGTGTTCATTTCCAGCTCTTGCATTTACAAGGCCCAAGGAGGCATATCTGTTGTGCTACAAGAACATAAATCTATAGTATGTATTTTTAAAGAAAACTGAGTAGAGCTAGGCAATATGGTCTACAGGGAAGCTCTGTGATGTACAATTACACTACAGAACACTGCATAATGTATATTGGTACTGGGAACAACCTGGAGGCTTCTCTCTGATTGTTTATGAATTCAGCACAAGACCTCATTATTTGTTAGGTGCACTGGGTACATACAGTGTGTTAATTCAACAGCATGTTGCCAGGGAGCACAGGGAGGATGGACAACTACAGTCCAAATGACAGCCTCTCAATACACCTCCAGGATTACTAGGTTGCTACCTTTTCTTCTTCCTTTCTCCAATCACTTTAAATAGGCTGAGAAAGCACAGAAGAATGATAAAGTTTGTGGATACCTTCAAAGAGATTTCCTAAGAGAAAAGGGAACACACACAAACTTTAGAGTCTAGAGCAAATAGGAAGTTAGAGCTAGTTAAAGAAGCCATCCTCAGAAAGAAGATGATAGCAACAATTTTTTGAAGGAGCTAAGAGACTTAGGCACAAGTTACTGAAAGCAGCTTGGTGTTTTCTAGTGGAAAGCAGCCAAACAATTGCTCCCGGAAACTTCGCTTGCACCATTCCTGTCCTTTCTCACAGAAGCAGTGCTAGTTCTGCCTTACCTGCCTCCTATCTGCTCATGCTCAAACAGGGCACCCTGAACCCACCTCTGACTTGTGCCTCATTTGCTGGGAGCCACCCACTTGCCCAGTTCCTAACACACAGTGGAACCTGGTTCCTCACTTTTCTTCTAAGGTCCCACCTCATCAGGTAATAACGACAACAGATCTGGGCAAAGAAAAACATCTGTTGTGACTTCCATATACTCATGCTAATCCCTGCAATGCATTCTCTGCTTTGGTACCAAGTCTCCCACTGATCTGATCAATGTCTGTCCTGGTTTTGGCTGAGATGGAGTTACTTTTCTTTCTAGTAGCTGGTATAGTGCTGTGTTTTGGATTTAGTATGAGAATAATGTTGATAACACACTGTTAGTTTTAGTTGTTGCTGGGTAGTTGTAGTGCTTACACTAAGTCAAGGACTTTTCAGCTTCCCATGCCCTGGCAGGTGCAGAAGAAGCTGGGGGAGCACAGCCAGGGCAGCTGTCCCAGGCTGGCCAAAGGGTTATTCCCAGCCATAGAACGGCATGCTCTGGATAGAACTGGGGAAGCGAGCTGGGAGCTGGGATCACTGCTCGGAAACAGGTTGTGTTTTCTGCATGTGGTGAGCAATTGCATTTGTGCATCACATCAGTAGTAGCAGTAGTAGTAGTAGTAGTAGTAGTAGTAGTAGTAGTAGTAGTAGTAGTAGTAGTAGTAGTAGTAGTAGTAGTAGTAGTAGTAGTAGTAGTAGTAGTAGTAGTAGTAGTAGTAGTAGTAGTAGTAGTAGTAGTAGTAGTAGTAGTAGTAGTAGTAGTAGTAGTAGTAGTAGTAGTAGTAGTAGTAGTAGTAGTAGTAGTAGTAGTAGTAGTAGTAGTAGTAGTAGTAGTAGTAGTAGTAGTAGTAGTAGTAGTAGTAGTAGTAGTAGTAGTAGTAGTAGTAGTAGTAGTAGTAGTAGTAGTAGTAGTAGTAGTAGTAGTAGTAGTAGTAGTAGTAGTAGTAGTAGTAGTAGTAGTAGTAGTAGTAGTAGTAGTAGTAGTAGTAGTAGTAGTAGTAGTAGTAGTAGTAGTAGTAGTAGTAGTAGTAGTAGTAGTAGTAGTAGTAGTAGTAGTAGTAGTAGTAGTAGTAGTAGTAGTAGTAGTAGTAGTAGTAGTAGTAGTAGTAGTAGTAGTAGTAGTAGTAGTAGTAGTAGTAGTAGTAGTAGTAGTAGTAGTAGTAGTAGTAGTAGTAGTAGTAGTAGTAGTAGTAGTAGTAGTAGTAGTAGTATTTTCCTTTGTTATGCTATTAAACTGTCTTTATCTTAATCCATGAGGTTTTTTTCCATTCTCCTCCCGATCCCCTTGGGGGAGAGGGTTGAGTGAGTCTGCATGGTGCCTAGTTACCAACTGGGGTTAAACCATGACAATGCCAAATTAAACTTATCCTTGCAATTTTCAGTGAAATTCATCCATGACATTTGAATGTGGTACTGACACTTGAAGCTTTAATTCACTTAGTTATTCAATAAATCATGAAGAGATAGAAATAATAAGCCTTGTAACGTGGGGAAAAAATATATACCAATTACCAATCAAAGAGAAAGGAAAGTCTTTAGTCAACATTCCTGAGGCAAAAGCACTAAAAATACATATTACCTTGTACATATTGTATTATATACAATAAGGACCTGACACAGGTTGCTGGCAAGTAACACTAAAAACATATATGTTAAGAACTACTGTCTCAATTTATCAAAGCACTCACCTTTCTCTGAATTCATTCACTTCACTAACCAGTGACAATCCAAGAACTGTAATCACAGTAAACTAACACTATTTGCTAAATTGGAGAGTCTCTTCTAGCTGTAACAGGCCCCATGCCCTACAAAAGGTGCTTGCATATAACAACAGTATAAATAGGAAGAAAAGATTGGAAATCCAATTATTTAAATCCTGATTCAAATGAGGCTGAGGAAGCCACAGTAATAAATCATCTCAAAGCATAAAATACACATTTCTGGAAAATCTGGAGTAGGTAAAGAAGCAGCAGATAGTGTGAAAATAGACCCTTCCTGATGCCCCCAAAGCAGAAATTTATACAATAGACAGATAGGGTCTAATGTTTACACAGGTACTGAAGCATGATCTATTCCAATTAAGCCCAACCACTGTTTAAAATATCCAGTAACTGTTAGTGTAACAAAGACTCTGATTGCTAAGTGCCATTTATCTGACAGGGGGATACGCAGGCTTCAGTAACATCATTTACATTTCTGTCTCCTTTGTATCCCTTCTTAAAGGAAGTGTTCAGTAGACAGTAGCAGAAGAGAGACATATGACCCTAAATAATATTCCTCACAGTCGCAATGCCTCGGTCTGCAGCAGAATCTTTCCAGAGGATGCTTAAGTCCAAATAACGTCAGCATTTATCAGCAGATATACTATTATCAGGCCAGTTCTCTATTCCGAGAATAAAGACTATTCCCAATATTGGAGCTGTCTCGGGAGCACTGATGAATGTCTTTCTTCCTGCAGAGGGGTGGGAATGGAGAACAGGCTCAGGCACGAGAGTGGATGTCAGGGCACAGGACTCTTCTGGCCTCAGCCACCAGCCTACTGGGACACCCAGGGCAAATCACTGCATTTGTCTGAACCTCAGATGCCTTAATGATATGACAGAGATAAGAAATAGAGCTGCCTGAAAGCTTATGAAGCCAAAAAGAAGCCTTGGGTAGAACAGATGCTGTTTGCAAGAAAATTCCTATTTTTGTATAAATGTTTTGGCTGTTTGTAATAAAAAAATCACACAAGCCAGCTTTTTTTTTTTTTTTTCTTATATTTTGGCAATGAAAATCCAAAGCTTTTCAATGAAGTCCAAGGGAAAAATGAAAACTACTTTTCATTCCTAAAACCTTATTTTAGTTCTGTGAAAAAACAATGACAGTAAGAAAGTAAATCTTTGACTAGCCTTATTGAATATTACTCATCATAGAAAAACACTTTGGCTGAAAGGCAGCATATAAGAGCCAAATACTGTTACAGATCAACTCTCTCTTGATAGTACGGTTATGCTCAAGTCATAGTCCAGCTGACAGCATCCTGACTTTCACAGCTCAGGTTGGTCACACAGGTGGAGACAAGGTCAAGTTGTGTTGAAAGCACAGTACAGTCCCATGCTGAACCGTTTTGCTCCCACTTACACAGGCAAGATTAAACTGAGCTATGTCAAGGTTAAATCACTATTTTGTTTGAGCCAGTGACTCAGACATTAAATCAAATGCAGAGTTGATGGTACCTAAAAGCTCTTTTTCATGATGGTCAAGGAAACCATGCCAGGCCCCTGCTTATTAAATCCTTGTTTAAATACAGTTGTTACTAGCTTCAGTTTCAGGCACAGTGAAGGCTCTGAAAAGTGTGAGGAACCTGGGGCTGTCTTAACGGACCAGTAAAAATGGACAAACATAATCATGTTTTAAACTGCTTTCCTGTTCCAACACAGAAAAGTAACCTTACTGAATGAATTATCACAGCAATGGCTACAACTACACAACATTAAGAGCATGTGTTTGCATATTTGGATACTCAGCAGAACTGAAAACCTACTATCAGTGTTGGGAAGAAGAGACAAAGGGATCTTCAGAACACAACACATTTCATAGCACTTTCCCAAAATAGTTTTAATGGACATAGTGGTTAGATGTTCTTCCCTCTGGGGATTTCATTTGGACTGCCCAGGGTAAATGATTCTCATAATGTTGCCTCTGATTTCTGTGGTTTGTAATAGAGCTATTATTTCCAAATGGACTTTCCAAATAACAGTGGAGATGAGAGCCTATCAAACAAACATCTGCTATAAGCCTTGGGGATGCTAACCGGAAACGGTGTCAGAGGCGTTGTTTGAATAGGCAGTCAAGAAAATACCCATTTTGATAAATGTGTACAGGCATTAGTCTCAATCATCATTTCCTACCAAAACAAAGACCTTGGAAACGAAGTACTTGAACCCAGCTGTACAGACTGCTTTGGACATGTTCATAATGTCTCTTTCAAAACAGATCTTGCTGGGGTACTTTTCTTGACCTATCAGACAAATAGAAAATAATCTGAAGTATCCTAAATGCAGCTAATTGCTCTAAACTGTGACTACGCACAAAGCAAAGATAAAAGGTATTTCTCTTTCCCAGTAGAAATCAGCTACAGGAATTATTCATGTGGGGGAGAAAAGTGTGTTGGTCATTTGACATAAATCAGTTCCCTTTGATGTTTGCAGAACAGAGCAAGATCATAACATACGAGCAGACTGAAATTAGAGCTGAATAAATTTATAGACTTGTTTTCATTCATTTTAAAATGAGATTATAATGTCTAAAAGCAATCAACTGACAGTTTTGGTCCACTTCTGTCTAATCACTGCTTCAATTGATGCATCTCCTAAAAATACTTGAAATTGAAACCATCAGATGTTAACAATATCTCTTCTTCTGCCATTAGATAATATCCAATCAGTGATTATGGGCAGCAATGAAGCTTCTTAATTCAATGACGACACGCCACCTATCTTTCCCATTTTGCTGACTGAAGATCCAGCTGTTTCTGGTTCGTATCAATGCACTTCAAAGATTGGCAAGTATAGCTATAAGGCTAAAAATAGGAACACTCTGCATCCCACATCAGTCACCCTTTTGTAGTACAAGAATTTTAGAAAGTTCTTGAATGGGACTGAAAGACAGAATGGGATTTATTTTTAATAAGTAGTAGACACTCACACTGGTAATCATTGTTAGATATTTTCTTCAAGCAACAAAAAATGACACCTTCATTGGTGGATGGGTTGACTCTTGGGCTGCTTTGCCTCCAGAAGAATTATCCTATACAGGGAGACCGCTGCATCAGTCTTCGAGCCAATACCTGCCTGCAAAGTGGCTTAGAATTTGATCCATGGAGACAAACAGTTCAGCTGTTTTTTCTCCCTCTGTGTCATGGCTTCTTCTGTGAGGCTATGTTCACTGTAAAAAATGAAACTAAGTACATAGGAAACTCAAATCAGAGACAGCATATTCACCTTGATTGATACTGGGATTTGTGCCTTTCTTGGTGTGAAAAGTGGTGACACTTATACCACATCAAAGCTCAGACAATCATTTCTTTAACCAAAGAGTGTTCCCACTCTATGGATCTCACTACCAGGACTGCATAAAGATGAGTTAGTACATGTGGGTGTCAAAATGACTTTACAGCAAAATCTACTCACAATTAAGTAGGTCTTCTTTGAGGATAAAGAATGTTATTAACTTGAAAATGTTCTAAAGAAGTGTCTGACCACTGACTGCCAAGAGCTGAGAACTGTATTAACCACAGTATATGCAGGACAACTCTGGACACTGTGTTAACTCAGGACACTTGGGTTTAGTCGCTGCTATTTTTAGATGTCTGTAAATAGGACTACTTGAAGCAGTGACCATGATTACTTTATGCATTTATTCAGGGTTTGTGCGGTATGCCAAGCTCCGTTGGCACATGTGCTCCTAAGTCACTGATGTTCATCCATGAATATCCACCACAGAATATTTGTGTTGGTAGATAAATGCAAATACAATGAATGCAAACCTGAGGGCCTGCCGAAATCAATTTTTGTCAGGTGCCTGAGGGCACTGCCAGCCATGACTGCCCCTGCCCAGCCTTCCCCGGGACTCCCGTCACCCTGCTCACAGCCCAGCACCAGATTTCAGCCAAACCTGGGACCATCAGTCCCTGCCCCAGTGACACTACAGCAGCACCACCAGCCTGCCCTGCCCCTGGCAGTTTTATGCTGGGACATTTTGATGCTGTCAAAAGGAGAGCACACAATAGGGTGGGCAATACTCCACGCCCACACCATGCTCCTCAACACAGGGACCACAGGAGGAACAGCATTGGAGAACGCGAGGGCAGTATTGACACCTCTTCCACTTTTCAGAATAGAGGTGCTCCTCTAGAGCCATCTGCAAGTACGAGAAGCTGCTCTGTTTTCTGGCAAGTCACCCGGCTGCTATCAGCTTTGCCGAGGTAGAGGTTTCTGGTCTGTAGTGTGCCCAGGTCATTCCCTCATTTTCTCCCAGCCCTCCTATGCTGTTGATGGGGTGAGGAAGCACTGTGGAAAGCCTATGATGTGCTTTCGGGTGGGGAGATCCCCTCAGGTCCTCTCAGCCTCCTTTCTGTTACGAACAGACAAAAAGGGCTGCAGTTTAGCCTAAGGTGCTTTATCATCTGAGTCACCTC
Source organism: Aramus guarauna (assembly GCA_013400195.1). Lineage (NCBI taxonomy): Eukaryota > Metazoa > Chordata > Aves > Gruiformes > Aramidae > Aramus > Aramus guarauna. Next base: position 711,907 of record VXBL01000728.1, on the reverse strand, counting down.
TATTAAATACCACAGTCCCAATAGCAAATTCTTGCAGAGAACTATTTATGGTCAATTCACAGCCTGAAGAATAAATGCCACTACAGAATTAAAATACTGTTGAATTATAAAGCTGAAGAAATTGTGTTCTGCTTTCAGGGAGACCACAGGGAAAAAAAAAAAAAAAAAAAAGCTGCCTTCATCGCACAGCCTTTACTAGCAAAATCTTGCAAGCAAGGGGAAGCAAAAGTAACACCAACACTTCCCCCAGTGATCTGCTACAGGGTCTGCCAGGTCAGCATGGTCTGCAGGGCCCCCGGAGCCTGCCCAAGAGCATTACGCTATCCAAAACTTGCTTCTCCCTAGACTTGCTTCAGTCACTTCTGTGCCCGTTGTCTGTCTCTTGCAGCTGGTTTTCCTTCTTCCATCCCTGCTGGGTGTGGATTTACTACTATTAGCAATAGTACTGAGCAAGGAATGTATCCCAGCATTTTATTGCGTTGTGTGTGTCTGCGCACACAGATGCGTGTCAGCCCGATCCTCTTTTATTTGCATCAGTTTCCCACCATGGGAACTCAGGATATGATTTGGGTAGGACTACCACACATATGTCTGCATTTCCTGGATGTGACCAGATTTTCTAAACAGAAATTTTATCTCATAGGTTAAAAGGGGAGTTCAGACATATTCCTAGGATCTCTTTACTTTCCCAGGAACTGAGTGAGAACAGTGTTTCTGTCCAGACAGTCTAACTTTTGACTATGCTGCATAGTTGGTCACTATGCATGTACAGATACGCTCTGTAACACACTCCCAGCGGGTACTACGCATCTTGATTGCATCAGAATTACCATGCATGCACAAACCCTCTGTGCAATGGATGTGCAGTGCTTTCAGCATCTCTACAACATGCTGGACCCTCCACACATGTGCAGCCCAGCACAAATTATTATTAATGCAATACTTATTCAGAAAATACCAGAAAATAATATGGGAGCCCCAAAATAAAGGCATGGATCTATATTTCCTTTTAAGTCTAGCATATTTTTGTACATTGGGTCTTTGTCTAGCACATTGGCACTCAGAGGGCTAACAGAACCTACCTACTAGTCTCTGTCCCAAGGGCTGCATGGCATGCAGAAATACAGGAGAAACCACCACTGAAACTGGGCTGTCCAAAACATGGCAGCTTCAACTCAGAGATTTGTGGGGCCTTCTTCACTTTTGGCTCAAAATTATGGTAAAAACAGAGCTGAAATAACTGAATCTACCTAGTTGCAATGGCATGGCCAGAGGACTATCCCCACGGATAGGTTATATTTTAGGGACAAAGCTTCCCCATGTGAGGTAAAGCCATGTTTACCTGTGCTGGAAAAAAGATGATTCTCAATACTAGGGCAACGAAATGTGAAACTGGTATTTTCTGAATTGGATAGGAGGGTTAAAGCTGTTTTAGCTCTGCCTGCTTCCTTGTATAACTTTTACAACAAAGTCCCTCCATCCTAGGCTCGGGTTTTCTTTAGGTCCACAATACCGATGAGTGCGGGTCTAGGTGCTAGATGTATGGTTGAGACCTGCTAGACACAGCATTTTTTTCTCCATTCTAGCCATATTTGGAGCCTTTACATGGAACCATACGAAGCTTCACAGGCTCATACATTAGCCTTTGCTCAAATGAGATTTTTCTCAATTATTAAATGTGCTTCCCTTTTCCCCTCCCTCTTTGATTCTTTTCTATCTTTATGCTCTAGGGAGATTTTCAGAGGTCTTCTGTGAGGATTACAAAGGCAATAAGCGGCTTATGGAAAAGTAGCTTTTTGATGTATCCAGCATAATACAAATTAGGATTGCTTATAACTTTATTCCCTTATCAGTTATTACTGTGTGTATGCTGATGTACTTTGAGGTCTCTAAATAAACCTAGAGGGCCGAAGGTAACAGAATTCTTTTAATTGGCACATTAAGGAACGCATTTGCCAAAGAACAGATCGTGTGTACAATAATGCTAATAAGGAAAGTTTGTCATCTTATTATTCAAAGAATCTCTGGGAAAAGGGGTAATCTTGTGGAGAAGGACACAGGGCTTCTGCAGGTCTAATTTCTCTGTTTGCAAAAAGAGGGCTGTCCCTGACTTTTATGACTCTCCGGTCTCTTTATATTTTAAACTCTTCAAGGCAAGGAATGTCTTCTCACTTAGCCCAGAAGAGTGAGATTCTGAGCTTGATGGAGACCTCAAAACATTCACCTACTGCTAATTAAGAATAATATTGTTTAACATTTCTCCCTTTTTCTGCTGGAAGATGTACTGTGTATACTTCACAGTGAATCAAAATAACCATAAAAATTCTCCATTCTATCACCAGGAAGTCCAAAGAATGAAATCTGTGTATTTTATTTTAGGTTCTCCTACTTTCAGCTCTGCAGCACCTGCTACGTTCAGGAAGGATGTCGATGCCCAGACCTACCAAATGATAGACCAGATGCTCAAGTAGCAGAACCTACACAGTTCCTCTGGCTTCAGGCATTCCTGTATCTTTCAGACAGGTGTAAAAAGGGAGGGGGGAGAAGGAGAAGTTAAAAATTAATTGTTCTATCACTCGAATGAATATATCCTCTGGCATTTTATTGTCTGGCAGAAGTGGTCAGGCAGTTATTCTGCAGCAGTGTTTATATTGCTAAGAATGTCAATAACAAGGTGCAGTGTATTGCAATGTGTTTTTGCTAATGAATTGATGAAAGGAGAGAATTATTTTTAGATTGTGAGTAAGTGAGAGAAAGTGAGCTCTAAAACTCTGCAGGGAAAAAAAAAACATTCCACTGTTTTCAGGTTTACCAGCACTGAATCCGTTCCCCTATCTCCTGATAAAAAATACAAGTGTAAATGTCAAGCTAAGCCAGTGATGACCTTTGACTTCTTTGAAAATGCCGTGATTCTTTCAAAAGAGCAGTAGGAGAACAGGCTGAATGACTAACTGGTAGACTGTACCCCCTGGAAAATCCAGAAGATGGTGTTGAAATTGCTGATCATCCCCAAAGGATGAGTTGTACTGAACAGAGATGCTGGGACCTGCACAACAACAGCTCTGCTTCCCTCCAACACCGCAGCAGGCTCCTTCCCCACATCTGGTGCTCAGGGGAGGAAAGCAGCGAAGAGAAATCATCCTCTTCAGCTTTTTCCTCCTTGAAACCTGAGCCGATTTTGAAGTGTATGCCCATGTTTTCCCTTCTTTTCCTCCCCGCCTCCTGTTCCCAAGGGCATAGGTGTTATAGCACAGGGGCAGCTGCTGAAATGCACTCCGCCTTGACCTAGGAAAACATTTTGGGCTGGGAGGATCAGAATCCCTAATCCCTCTGCTGACACTCAGCCTCAGAGACTGCCTCACTTTTTTTAGACCCTCTCTGTGGACGGCATCAACTGGTCTGCGGGTAAGGCTTACGAATTAATGCAATTCTGTGTGCATTCCTGTGCTTCGTAGTCTTGCAGCTCGTGCTGTCTCATTTTACTGCAGTGTGAAGGGGCAGAAGGTGGTCCTAGGCGAGGCTGGAGACAGTACTGCACACATGCCAAGGACTACCTGGTACAGGTATGGAGAGTCAGATATGGTTTCTCAATACAAATATATAGATACATAGCACACACGCCTATACATCTACTATAAATAGATATATATCTCTTCCCCTGTCAAGGCATTTAAGGTTTTACATAACAAATCAGCAATAATAACATTAAAATATACTACAATTCAAGCTATTAGAAAGGCTGACTCTGACATTTCCACTCCTGTGGTTTTTCAGCCAGAAGAAACCTTGCTGAGGACTGCAACACAGGCTGTCCAGTGGCATTTTCAGCATGCCTTTCCCTCCTGTGACTGAGACAGGCACCTCAAATGAGGAACCCCCGGTTATTAGTTTCCAGTCTGGCTTAGGCTCTCTTTCTGCTCTAAGTGACAGTGACTGGAGTACAGCCAAGCTGGAGGAGCCTTCTATCACACCCTGCAGGCATTATTTAATACTTACTTTCTTTCTGGAAGCTCCTACAGGTTAAGTCTTCCTGATGCCAGGAATTCTCAGCTGAACATCAACGTAGCAATAACCACGTACTCTCCATCCCTGTGGCTAACTCGGGCAGATTTGTTGTTGGTTGCTAAAGGCAACTAGTTCTGATTGATGGTTTCCATGAACTTTCCAACAGCAGGGTGGGGTCTGGGCTATCGTGTTTCCAGGGCTCTGCAGGCAGGGAGAGGCAGAAGGAGAAACATAGGGAAACTGGAAAACCATAAAAAGTACCTGCCTTAAGACTTCTGCTTGTGACTGGCTTATAACCACACTAGCATAGGGTGGCAAAGACTATGTGGGACTGTGTAAGCGATGCTGGTGGCACACGGTATAAAATAAACCAAACCAAAGCAAAAGTTTGTAAAGCTTTCTAATCCATGAATATTAAGCCCCTGCTCTTTTCACTTTTTCGTACTAAAGTCATCCTGGTAAGACAAATCTCTTTTTAAATATTTATCAGAAGAAAAGCAAAACAGTATGAAAGAGATTTGCACAAAACTTGTTTATCAAGGGCGTGTGAGCCTATCTATCAGCCCTTCCGTGACTCTTGGCGTAGTTTTCTCTGTCTAGCTCATCGACTTCAGATGATATGAAAGGATTTCAATGTGCACTTGAAACACTTTTTTCCAGATTTATTCTACCAGCATTTTTCTTTAACATGCTTATATGTCTCTTTTAAGGTCTGCTTTACATTACATAGTCTCTTTGTATTCTGTGCAGATGAAAAGCACATGCGTTTCCACTCTTCCCTCATTATAATGCTACTTTTTGAAGAAAAGCATCTCATGTGTTCTAAAAAAATTTGCCGTTATTACAAAGTTTTAAAAAACCTGTTGATGACTCATTGAGAAGTAGTGAACAACATAATTTCCCCAGCTTTGCCTTATACCCATTCAGTCTTAGATCTTTATGCCAAAAGGGTGCGAATCGCTTGTAGGTGGGGCTGGCAGCTCTATTGTTGAGATTGCTTAAGCACATTTACCAAACATTAGATATTTTAGAAAAAAATTCCACACTGAGTATTTACCTAAACCTGAATTACACAGGGAAACTTTTAGTCAGAAGTTGTTCTTATCCCTAAGACAAGGGCTAGGGTATATTTTGCCTTATCAAAATATTCTGGTAATCTTTCTCTGAGAGGCTTTAATGCCCTTGCCCTTTGAAAAAGGAACATGAAATTTGCCTTTGTGAAAGCCTGCCCCAATTTGACCACATTACGAGGCTTTGAAAAACTGCAAGCAGCACCAGCTGACCAGAACAAGAGACCGCATCTCTCTGACCAGCTGAGCTTTTCAAGGGGCTCTGGGCTAATGCCAGGGGAGATCCCTGCCCTGCTCCTTCTCCTGGCCAAGTTGTCTCAGCCCCTTCCACGTATCACTTCTCACGCCCACAGTCCCCTCCTTGGGTTCCTCTAATTCAGCTCACTAATCCCACAGGAAGTGGCTGGATTAGTTTTCTGCCAGTGATCAGACATAGATCCGAGGGATACAAATGCCAATGAAAGACAAATGGTGGGAGCAGGCCCTCAGGAAGAGGAGGCAGGGAGACCTCACACTTGCTGGCAGTGAGCACACCTGTGCTAGTAAAGTTGAGCCTCAATAAAGTTTCACAGCTTGATTTTCTAAAGATTTGCTAAAACTCATCTGTAATACACACCTGGCATCCTAGGACCAAGCAGGACTTTTGCTTTATTTGCAGTTCTGGCTCCTCTAGCCCATGGATTGGGACACCGAAGCAAAGAGCAGGCACTCTTTCCCTCATGGATTTCCTTCCTCCTGAACATACCCCATGAAGAAGGAATCTACCAGAACTGTACAGTGGTGTGAGAAGCAAGATGGGGAACAAGAGAAGGAGATTAGACTGTGAGACAATAACTGAGGCAGAGGACAGAGACGTGAGGTTTACAGACGTTGGACTGGGTGTCTGGGGTAGCAAGAGGGGAGCTGGACATGACATGAGAGTCAGAATGTGGGACCGGAGTCTGGGTGTCAAGGAGACTAAGAGTTGGGGAGGAAAAATATGTTAAGACCAGATGAGAAGTTGAGGAAGGGTGAGAAGGGATGAACGTTGTTGTCCTGGGCAGGGGAGCTATCTCTGCACTGACTGTGCAGAAGAGAAAGATGGCTGGCTGGCTGAGGAGAACTGCAGTGGGGAAGAGACAGGAGTAGGTGTATGTATGTACTGCACGCACTATTTCCATCACCATTACTGCAGGTATACCTTCAGGTAGGTACCTTAAATCTAACTGCTAACTGTAGCTGTGGCCCCGGCAACTCCACACAGTTTGCAAAGCCCATGCAAGACAGTGGGTGAATGTACAGGCAGCACTTTGCTGAGTAGCATCCCAAGAATGAAAAGCAGAGGCAGGAAAGACGATGCTTTAAAGAGTCAGGCAGAAGACTGTGCCCACTAAAGCACATCCCTGTCTGGAGCCTGGAGAGGAAATCATGAGTCCACTGGTTTTCTGCTGTCACCAAATACCTGCAAAACCCAGCTCCAAAGTGTGTCATGCCTCTCCAGCGGCAAGTTCCTAGTCATTCTTGGCATTCCATAAGCCCAAACAGCAGAAATGCTTGAGCAGGAGAGTCCCCCTCCTGCTGATCACTGTGGACAGCCGCATGATGCTTTGTTAACAAGGCTTGGAAGGGCAGGGGAAATGCTAATCCAGTGTAAAAATAGGTACTTGAAATTCAGAAAGCTCCAGTTCTCAATATATATAATCTTACTTCATGTTCTTTATGCATATCACAAGGTTCACTAGAGTAATAGTTTTTTATTTCTGTCCTCGTGACCCTTAGTACACAGAGAATAGGGACCAGTTTGGTCAGGTTTATTTAATGAGGCCATTGCTTTTCTACAGAAAAAAAGTACAAGGTCATGGAAGTAAAGATGTGTTCAGAGTGGCTGTGAACAAGGGACCAGATAAAGGTTTCAGTGACTGTGTAGCTATGGCCTTTCCTGGCACTTAAGAAATTGTCTTTTCAGAGTAGAAATGATGTTTTAAGGGTTTGTTTAATGTTTGTGCTCAGTCACACTGTTATGCCATACTGCCATATAACCAATCTGCAAAGGTTTAAAAGCAAATTTGACCCCAAAACTGCCATGTTGGCTGCAAGTTCCCAAGATTTCCTTTAATTTACTGGCCATGAAAGGCTGTTTGAATTAAGCCATGGGACTAACCACTGAAACAAATGAACAGATGAAACAAATGCTCATACGACCCGTTCCAGCAGTTCTGCTTACATTGCTACATTTCAGCTGTGAATGCCTCAGCACGATGACTAGATTAACTCAATCACTTTAAAAACTGACCAAATTGGTGCAAATCAAAGGGCAGACCTCATCTGAGGAAGCTAAGCTACCTTCAAGTAGGCTACCAAGCATTATTCAAGAAGTAGCAACTTTGCATTCTTCCTCATTTGGAGTTGGTTTTAATCTGTGATTTAGAATTGAAAGTCTATGCTTCATATCGTTAAATACGATAAATATCCTCATATATTCAGCCTTGGAGAAGTCCGTTTTTCCAAACTGCAACAATTATCAATTTCTTTCCAATGCCAAAAACATATATGCAGGCTTGTCTTTCTGCCCACCAAACCAGATAAGGAACACTGCAGCCACTCCAATGAATAATGTCCTCAGTTAAAGCTTTACTTAGGTACCAAACCAAAAGAAGCAAAGCACCGTTAGACCAACAGCCAGGTCAGACTCTTCAGGTCAGGCATGACCAATCCTTGGTGAGTTTGGGGCTGAAGGAGAAAACTGTCCCAATACACAGAAGAACCTCAAGTTCTTTTCAGCACTCCCTCCAGGCTGGATGTAGTTTAAATTAAACACCTAAACAATGGTGCTCACTTGTTTTCCAGGCCCTGTGTGCCACTCTGTTTCAGAGAGGGCCTTGCTGCTTTCCCAAGGCCCTAAAATCCGGTATGAGGCGTTACCGCAGTGTGCAGGGATGGTGACAGTAGCCCCGGTGTGGTCAAGCTGTCCGTGGTGGATTGACAACTCTTGACCTGTGATGTTCAGTTCCCGTTGTATCCAGCTGGGATATGTTGCAATTTTGAAGAGATTTTTGTGGTGTTCTGTCTCTTTGCATCAAACAGTTCATCATCACTTTCATCCGCTGCTCTTTACGGTCCTACGAAGACTATTTCTCTTACGACCGCATCAAGCACGTATTTTTCACTCCAAAGCCCCTCAGCCTGTTACCTGTCAGGCCTCACCAAGGCTAACACATTCAGCCTTTGCCCTGGGCTGCCTCCCTTCGTCACATAGCTCACCAAATCCTTCCTTCACATTTTTCTCAGCAGCCCGTTGACTGCTCAGTGCGCCGTCCAAAGCCTTTTTTGTGTTGTGTTTTATTAGACAATATATCATTCTGTAGGTATAATATTCAGAGTAGCATTTCACTGCATAATTTCAAAACTGGATGCATTCATCTCTTCCCCAGTCACAGCTGAAAAAGCTCCTCTGAATGGATGATTAGTGAGTCAAAAAGTTTTTTATAAGACAAACAACATACCAAGGTAAAAGCTATAAACACAAAGGAAATCGCTTATGGCCATTGTTCTTTCTGGTACCCAGAGCAATACAACCTTTAAAGCTGTGCTTGATGGCCTTTTCCTGGCTCGCTCTTGGTCTCCTCGGGTTGTCATTCTTGCAGGCTTTAATAGGGAGTAGACATGAGTTCAAATTTGCTAGAACAGAGTTTGTCCCAGAAGCAAGCGTGGATCTGGATCTACAGTTCGCATATGTCACCATATAATTTTATAATGTTATATTTTGATGGTCCTGGACAGATTGCTTACTCAGGTTTTCAGGTTTTTTTACTTAGCCAGAAACAAGCAGGAAACACTCACCCACCCATATTTCAATATGAAAAGATTTTTTAATATTGGGCTTATAATTTGTAGAGGACCAACATAACGCATGTAATATCAGGAAAAAAGTAAGGAATGCATCATTACCAACATCAAACATTCAAAAATTGTAAGCTAGCACTCAAAAATTGTGAAATTGGCTTTCAAATAAAAACCCCTAAATACTAAACATTTACAGTTGATGTTTTTCAGCTTTTTCTGAACACAAGGACTAGACGCTGCCTTTTGTGTAGTGTTTGAATGGTGCCAGGACAAGGGGCTCTAGAGAAAACAATAAATATTTTGAGATATGTCAAAGTTACAGTTTTTAACCTGCAATCTATGTGTTCAAAGAGTGTTTTTAAGGGGTCTGCAGAGGGTAACTAAGAAAAGCAAACCTATTTTTTGCAGTATTAAATCACTCTACAGGAACTGACACTTCCACTGGAAAAAAAAGTTTTAAGGTGCTGCAAATTGTAAAAGGTTGAAAAACATGTTTCTGGCAATTCTAACTCAGGCTTTCAATTATTTAAGCGATGTGAGGGCCCCAGTTCTACTGAAGTTAACCGGGATTTGTTCTAAATCCCATAGGTACTTCGGAAAGTTCAAACCAGAGTTTCTGGATGAGTGGTTCCAACTGTGTACAATGTGCAGAGTCCTAAACTTTTTTCTCTTTTCCTTTCCTTGCCTTTTCCTTGCCCCTTTCCTTTCCTTTCCTTTCCTTTCCTTTCCTTTCCTTTCCTTTCCTTTCCTTTCCTTTCCTTTCCTTTCCTTTCCTTCCTTTCTTTCCAGTGGAGGTGTAAATCCCTATGTATAGAATTTAAGGCTGTGCATAGCAAGCTAGCATTTTTTTATTACCTTCTGCAGACCCCTTCCTGATAGTCCACGAGCCTTGGCATTTCCAACTATACAGACTGCCTGAGCTTTTAGTGACTTGCTCCTGTCCTTCAGCTAATATTTCTGGAAGGGATTTCAGTGATCTTTTTTGGCTTGGGAGTAGTTAGTTAAACTGTCAAGGAAATGATGAATGGAATCTGCACCCATGTGTTACCACAAAGATGCCTTGCAGACATTTCCTCAGATTTTAAGGCATCTGGCTAGGACTTTCTTACGTCACCAAATACAATAGAAGAATAGTAATGATTAGCAGTTGTATAACAGTATACTTCTCCAAGGCTTTTTTTGCGTGGATGTTTATAAAGCTCTGCTGGAAGAAAAACAATAATTCACAGATGGGAAAAATAGGGAAGAGGTGAATTTGAAGTTCCTTGTTTAAGCCACAAATCCATCTCAGGTTGGAGCCCAAAAGATTCTGTGCTCAGATCAAAACTTCGCAATGAAGGAATTAGGAAAAGATATTTTAGTTTCAAAGCCCCAAAGATTTATTGACAATAACACTGAAACAAACACATTCAGTTCTTCTGAAAGCTATCTCACAATTCAGAAACTATGAGTATTAATTTTCCGATGCGTCTTTTTCACATTAAAAGTTGCTAATGACCAGAAGATGAGCATGTGGAACAACTAGGCTCATCCTTAAAAAAAAAACCAACCAAAAAAATCCACAACAAACTTGTGCAAAAGGAAAGCAAGCAATTCCCGAACACAAATGATTTCTTGGCGTTCCTTTCCTTTTTGGCTGCTACGACTAAGGCCAAATCACTCCTTTCAAGGAAACATCCACAAGAAGGCCAAGGTTGCTCACACTCTGAGTCAGGGTCTGTCACTGGGTTGCTGCTGGCCCGCCGCCCAAATCCTGCCTCCCTGCTCCTCCTGCTCCCAGGCGAGGCAGGAGGCGGCTGCATGTTACTCATGGTATGGGATGATGGAGCCTAGACTAAGTCTCTCAGAAAAATATCTTTGCTCTGGCCTCTGGGACATGCTTTTCTGGCTCCATGGCATCCCAGCTCTGAGTTCTCCGTGATGGCTCCCTGCAAGTTAGGGAGAAGCAGATAATATCGGAGTTTCCCAGATCCTCTCAGGGGTTAAAAACAGAGAACGTATGTTTGGGGAAAAAGGTTTGTGCTGATGGTGCCTGTTAGGAGCCAAATATCTGGAAATGATTTGTGGTCTCAAAACAGTGGACATCAGGTAGGGCACTTTTAGTGCTGAACTTTGAGGGTGTTATTTTTAAATTCTTAGGACTGGCTTAGAATTGCAATAATTAAAATAATTTCAGCATAAAGCATGTTTTCTTCACATTCCTTATACCAGCCCTCTTTCCCTAGCTTAAATTTGGCATTCATATAAGGGAAATTGTTGTACAGATAACCCGGATGTAAGAGAAACTCAGCCGTCGCAGCGATACCATCCCCGTCAGCCTCCGGCTCCCAGCCCCAGCCTCCAGGCGAGACACTGGCAGGAACTTCCCCACTTACACAATCTTGCTGACACAGAGGCCAAGTTCAAGCCAAGACCAACTTCCAGGTCCTCTCACACTGCTGTCTCATGCCATCAGCCTTTACTTTTTCCTCCTCACTCTTAGCCACGGGTTTTCCACCATGGTTGTCTCTAGCCAGGTCCTTCCCGTATCGCTGTGGCAACCTCTGCAATTCAGCATTGATTCCAATAGGGATTTTTTTTTTCCCCTTCCTCTTTCTACTTAGTTTCTCGGCCAAAGCCATGGATCTTCAGGGATGATCCCAGTGCACTGAGTGAGGCTGAGGCTCACATCTGGCACCTTGCCTCTCCGCTAATGATTTCTGGTGTGTTGCTCCTCCAGTGCTTGTTACACTGAAGCATCTCACTCCCCAGCCAAGTTATCAGCCTCAGTGGCTCATCTTCTTGCTGATCGAATTTAGGTAGCCTTCAGGTTTGACTTCTAAAATTGCTACTCACATATTTTCTTTGCTGATGTCACACAGGCTGGGAACATGGCCATGCTCCCTCTGTCTCAACTGCTGTGATGTGGGCACCTTCGTATTCCCATGGGGTCATTTTAACTGCAAAGGTCCACCAGGAGATAACTTAGGAAAGGGTTATTTACATTGCAAACCTTCTTCACATCTCCCAACAGGCTAGTTACTTGACAGGGCGTCCACACTGGCTTTTTGCACATTGTGATGGTGAAAGCTCTTTGGTACAGGAGCTTTTTATTTGCACATGGCTGGACAGTATTTGGCACATGCTAAGTGAAGTTAGCGGCCGCTTCTGTGATGTGTTGCAATGCTACCCAGTAAATAAGATTGGATGCGTTTCCTTTTTTCTGAGCAGGATCCACTGCTGTGTCTCTCCATGCTCCCTTCCCAAACGATTATTGCCGCCACACTGCACCCCTTTTCCTTGATGAACAGGCAGCTGTCTCGCTGTATGCTGTTATCAGCTTGACTCATCACAGCAAGACCTCTAAAGCCTCCCTGGAATTTCTGGCAGATATTATCTTTTCCTAGATATAATACATTACCTTTTAATAAATTAGTATGTGCCTATCTTTAACAACCCAGGAAAATGTAATCTTTAAATTGACGGTATCCTTTTCAAAGAACTTAACCAAAGATATGTCTTATGTAAATGGCACAGTGCGTTATAGTTATATGCACCTTGAAATGACTGAACAATCTCCCTCCACCTTTTCTAAAGGTACATCATAGAGAACAACAGTTCCAACCTCCCCCTTTCATTGCTTTATACACCGTAAAGGGCATCTGGGTTCACATCCCCTCTCTGGGCTATTTTGCTGCTACATAGTTAAAAAATGTAATTTTGGAGTTATGCCCTGTAAATTCACTCAGCCATTCTTACTGCTGCACAAACGGCGCTGCCCGTTTAAGGGCCATAAAAGAGCCCTCAGCCACAGCGTGGGACTCACGTGAGTCCTGCTTCTGGCACCGTTTGGCCCTGAGCGTCTTACGGGTTGCAGGAAACTCGTAACAGACCCCATGCCATGTATTGATGTAAATTTGTCAACCAGTAACTGGTATAATGGTATTTGAGGAACATACCATTCATTTGTTAGGTCTGCTTAGTTTACTGGAGTCTATGAAGGAGTTTCATTTTTCATACCCATCATTAAAAGGGACCACAGGGAGCAGAAATCATGAGTAAGCAGAGTCATAAATATATTACAGATGTGTAGAGTTTTCTTCGGGGACCCTAGTCAGAAATCGTTTGGCCAGAGCTGTCTGACACTCGCGCTAGTTTCCTGTGTCGTAGCTGTCACACAGAGGGATTTCTCTGTTACGCGGAGATAAGGTCACAAAGGGTGCACGCACAAGGCAGATAGATAGGAAGGGTACCTGATTGTACTGGCAGACTTTGCCAGTACCAGAGAAAAAATAGATAATTTCTCAGAATGGCTTTGAAAACTAATGCTGGTCTGGGGGATTTCTGTGTCTACAGAAATTAGGAAGATGGAAACATATAAATTCCCTCAGCAGAAAGCACGGGGTTTTGTTGACACTCTAGGAATTTTCATGATACTGAGTGAAAAACATTTCCTTGACATCCCAGATGATGCCCTGCATTAGTCTGCCACGTAACAAAACATATCATTGCGTGCTTGGGCTCTGAAACTACTGCCGACCCCTGAAGAAAGAGTAGAGAAGGTGAAATCATCCCTTTTGTTGCCTGAAGACCAACGTGATAATCGTACGCTGCCTTAGCCCTCAGATAACAAGTTCTCTCAGGTCTCGCACATTGAACATAGGACTTGCAGAACGGGCCGCTACCTCCCATCCCTCATCCCTTTGGCTTCTCTCTTGCGCATTTACACCATAGGTTCCTGGCCTCTCTTCTTCTTTGGGACCGTGCCAGGCAGAGCTGTTTGTCCTGATGTACGATCCCCCGATTCCTGCGGCAGGCTGTACCTGGTCCAAGGGGCCCTGAATCAGGGGAATGCTCGGGGGGTAATGAACTGCAGGACACCTACCAAGGCTTCACGGGGACAACAGCCCCGTTCTGAGGCACGCTCCTCTGTTGTAGGCTCTCTGGGCAGGCATCTCCCATGGGATGATCAATAGCAGCACTCTTTCACCCACTTGGAAAGCAAATACTGGCTGTGAGAAAAGAAATTAAAAAGGAATACTTGCTCAGATACGCAGCCTGCCCTCTTTGTCAGGGGAGGCACATAATACCACACCTAAAATGAGGATCTGCTGAGAACTCTTTACACTCCATTCTTTTTCATGGAAGAGATGCCAAGCTAATCCTGAGGACACTGGGTCTTGTATCTACAGATTGCTTGTGCTGAGGGGAGAGGAATCCAATAAAAACCCTCAAAGAATGAAAAAAAAAATCAAAACCATCCCACATGTTTCATTTCTGAAATAAAACATTGATTTTTCAAAGCGATGTTTGCTTTTGTAATTTTTTAATTTTTTTCAAGGTTATTATTCCTTTGAAGTTTATAAACACTTAATACTGGAAGAGAGAAAAACACCCCTCATTTGTCCAAAAATTATTTAGATCCTTGTTTTCATGGTGAGTCTCTTTGGCATGGTTTGTGAAAGATGAAACATTCACACAGTGCTAGGCATAAATAGGTGTGTGACTTTGCCAAACTTTCGCCAATAGTTTGGTGTGAAACAGGGATGGGAACATTGTTTTAGGAAGAGTGCCTTTGGATGAAAAGAAAAGCCCTCAGAAAACAAAAGTAGTTTCACAGCAGGGCGTAAGTGGCAAATAACAAACAAGATCATCTTCGTAACCCTCTCACTGCTAAGAAACAAAACTCTGTCTAAACCAAATTTCTTTATAATCAGCCTGCATCTCTATATGTGTTCCAAGTAACAAGACCCTGTTCTTGCTTTCTGTCATCTCGCAGCCTACAGGAAATTATTCTTGCTTGCCCAAAGTGCCTCTGATTTCAATGCCAGCCGCCAAGCTGAGATGGAGCAGAACCCCAGCTCCTGTAATTTGAGGCAGCCAAAAAGATATTGATCAACAGGAAAGACTAAGGGGGGCTATGTCAGAAAATATCTATTGGCCAATTTGAAAATATATGTTTCAACACCACTTGCTGTCAGGAATGCTCCTCAGACGTGGCACGCTTAAAACCAGAGAAGAACCCCAAAGAGAGCAAGAAGCTGAACGGTGGGAATTCAGAGTGAGGTTAAACCATTCTCGCTCAAAGCGCTGGAGTGAAATGGAGCATCGGCCCCTTGATACCCCCCTCACTGATGTGAGCCATGAAATGAAGGTAGGCTGAGGGGAGAGGGAACTACCTGCACCCCTGCAGACAGACCATAGGCAGAGCCAAGAAGACCCCAGCTGGCATTCCTGCTGTGACGCAAAAAGAACAAGGAGTTTTAATCTGCCTTCCTCTTGTCCTTTCCTGAGGAATGGGGATGCTCACCCCAGTATTCACAAGTTATACATCTCACTAGACTGTAGGAGAAGAAAATTGTTGACGTTTCTAAAATACTCATCTGGAAAACCATTTCCCACCTGAATCTAGGGAGAAGCCTCTTCTGAATCTCAGGAGATCTGCACAGCATCTCAGAGAGATGCCTGGATCAGTTGTGTTACCTAAGTGCAAAGGGCTTATCGTTACTTTACAAGCAGTGTTTGTACAGCACAGATAAACAGAATTATTATCTTATAGCAGCTTGACTCTTCCTTTGTTTCTGCCTTTGGTTGAAAGGCCGGCTAATTAGTTAAGAAACCCTTTTCTGCTACAATACCTTAAAATTCGTTAATCTTATTCAAGACCTTCTGTTTTTCAGCTTTCCTTAGTATTACCATCCTTATAACTCTGCCATCTGTAAGTAGAAAACAAATTAAAAGTGACCAAGAACAAAAGATCATTCCTTCTTTTTGTTAGGCATGACACAAACTGAGTGACCTGAAAAAGCAAACAAATAGCAGAAGTCAGGGACAGGTCAGAAAAACAGCTTAGAGGTTACTTACTACTGCTTGAGAGAATAAAAATTGGCCTAAATCAATTTACTGTGTGTTTACTGCCATCCTGCTTGGCACGTTATTTGCCTTTACTTACTGACCAGACCCAGACCCTTGAAAGCAGCTTGGAGCTGTGATTTTACAGCAATGAAGAAGAATACATCCACTATCGATCCAGTAAGTGTCGGAGGGCTGCACTTGCGTTACTTACACCTCCCGTGCTTACATTTCAATAGAAAGTTTTAGCGCACAAATGAAATGATGTCTTTGTGTTGGAAAGTTCTACCTTGAATTTCTACCATGTCACGTAACAGATTCCTTTTTACAGCTGAATTTTTTAGGAAAAAATCAATAATTTAACAAAACTATTTTGCGGGGTTTTGACCACCTATACTTAATACTAATTTTTTTTCCTGCCATTTAGCATTACTGCTCTTTTTCTGCTTTTACACCCCTTTCATTCTCTCTTGAGGAACTACACTGGTGGGCTGTCTGACATAAAAGTTATAATAAAAAAAAGGTACATCAATAATCACATTTTAAGAGAATTCACTTATGTAGCAGACTACCAGGCAAATGTAGGTACTTAAAAAACAAACAGAGCCATTCTCTCTAAAGCTATTACTTTCTCTCTTCCTCTGCTTCCTCTAATATGAAATTAAAATCCATCATGTTCGGGACATTGAAATATTCATCATTCTGTTCACTGGAAGGTTGTGCTTCAGGCTATAAGGAGCAGTGGGGAAAAAACCTGAACCCAGTGCTCCTTTTCAGTTGGTATAGAAAATTATAGACCAGATCCTTATTTAGTATAAATTGCTATAGGTCCTTTTGAAACAATGCTGAGAATATGGCCCCGAACCCAAAATTAAAATTACCTTTCTCCAGGCATTATAGTTATGTACAAAAACATTTTCAGAGTTTTTGTAGTTATATTTTCACATCTAAGCACGATATTTTTCTCTTGGAAAAAAAATATTGTAGATCTGAGCTCTCTTGTAGATTTAGAGTCAGGAGAAGGTGCCACTTGCCTTTATCCACCAGCAGACGGTCTCAGAAAAAGAGTTCCCTCCTACCACGACTCTGCTCTTCCTCCTTCTAGGAAATGTCCCAGAGGACCTGTATAGTCCATAAAGCCCCACCTCCGCAACAGGGGTGCACCGTTCTTACCGCAAAGGGACCCTAGGTGGGCGTTTAGATAACCACCACCATGATGGAATATAAGGAGCAACAACCCCTCTCCTGATAGGTCTGTGCAGCTTACCAGTCCTTCCCAGTTACAAAATGATGTGGCTCTGTGGAGCCGCAAAAGGAGAACTGGCTGGGCCAGGATGGGCTTGCTATTCAGCAATAGAGCTGCGGTTTTAAAGAACTGCTCTAAAATACTACCCTAGCATAGAAAAGGGTACATTGTGTTCAGGTTATTTCTCAGAAGGGAAAATTAGCTTGCCCTGATCTCAGGTCAGACCTGACCTTACAACACCACCGTCACAGCTATTTTGTAATGGCTTGGGTATCTCTCCACTCTGCTTCAGTCACTCCCATGAGCACATCCACACCCTAGTGTTCAGCTGGCCTGGGTCAGGCTTTCTACCATATTTTGGGATGCTGGAAAACGCACCTTTCTTATGCTCCCGTGAGACCACGTGTTGGCTGTGCAGAAAGCAGCCTGTGGAAAGAAGAGGTGTCAACCTGCTTCTTCAGAGGCACCTCCATGCAGTCCAGCAGAGCTTCATCGGGCATTGGCCTCCGGTTGTGTCTAGAGCTGTAACACCGGCTGTAGAGTTACTCTGATGATGGAGCAGCCCAGTGTTGTCTAGTGGTGAGAGCACACGATTTCAGAGCCCAAAGCTCAGCTGCCAAACTCCGCGGTGATTTTTGACCAGTCAAATGGTGTTTTCAAACACTTGATCCAAGAGAAACCTGGATCTGTGCCCTCTTCTTAGAACTGGCCTACTCAACTCCTGGACATAGTTCCCACCCATCTGTAAAACTTTTATGAACCCCAAACCAGTGTGAAGGCTTTATTTCATTTATAGTCTCCAAGATCATCGGGTCTGCTCAAGTGAAAGTTGCTGAGACAGATTTACACTTCATTATCCCTCGAAGCCCATTCGATAGCTATCAACAAAGATCTCTACTCAATCCTGGGCCAGGAACGTCAGCCCAGATGTGGGTTACATGAAGGTACAACCAGGTGGCTCTGCCATGCCACCTGGCCAGCTTGTGTGCGGCATCAGGAGGGAGGGTCGCATTGGGAAACCTCCCTGTGGAGCACCTCAGGGACCCTGCAGGGCAGCACCTTGTCCTGGAACTGCCTCTTCTACGTTGTGACTCTACACGCTACTGCAGGACCGATCAGATCCATCACTGCTCCCAGCGTAGGGTGCCCCAAGGAGGACAAGGAATTAGGGTGTCGCACAAGAAATTTGCTAGATTTGTGAGCTGGGGGGAAAACGCGGGGCATGAACCAATAGTGAGAAACTTGTACCTTGATTTGCGAGTAAACTAGGTATTTCCAATAGGTGTAAGAAGCCAAGATACATGACCTTAAAAGTTTAAGGATGTGCATAGATCTGTAAATACAGTGTGATAGTGGATGGAGCCTCACACTGGCACAAGACAGTTGCAAATTTTGTACTTAAAAAGGCACCATGTAAAAGGAAGAGGAGGAGGGACAAGAAAAGCGTAAGGAAGAAAACTTTATTCTCAGTAACAACCAATTTATAATGTACATATCTGAAATCTTCTCACGAACTCGCTTTTGCTATTCTCTTTGCTCTTTTTCAGTTGTGTCTGAAGTGGACAAAAAAAAAGAAACCTCTCAAAAACAAAGTACTCGTTGAGAGGCAACTACAGGTAAAGCCAGGAAACAGCTTTTCACAGCTCTGATTTCCAATAACTTACTTGTAAGGCATCGAACTACCCAATTATCCTAAAATAGTCATCCAATTTGTTTCTCTGTGGGGAAGCTTGGCGCGCTCAGGTCATAAGGATCAGGAAATTAGTTCTTTGTTGAAAGTGCGTATCGTGCCCTCTCATGTTTCCCAACTGACGGACCACAAAAGCAAGGAATGAGACTGAGAAACAGACTTTACAAAACAACAGGGAAACTGTTTTCAACAAATAAATTAATCTGCTGAATTCACGTTAAATACAGACCTTGCAAAGCAAAGCACCAATTTTTGCTGCAACAGATTTGCTAAGATGATGTAAAACACTTACTACAAAGCTTTGAAGATCTGTTGTACAGCAACGTTTCTGTGTTTATTCCCAAGCTTTTCCAAAAATCCATGAGAAGTAACCAGCTCTTCTTTTTTTTTTTTTCCCATGCAAACTTCTTAGTATGGAAACCTCAGCAGTAATACTTTGTTCTGGTTTTTTCCTTCTCCATTTTGATGTGTGCTTTTGAAAGCCCTCTAGGCATCTATTTGCATTTTCCAAAAGCTTTGGAAATCTGGCCCTCACTTACTTATGAAAATGGGGCTTAAACTCTGGAATTACTGAAGTGTTTTTGAAATTTTGCACTCTTTGTATCTTAAAGTATATAAGACTTGATGTTGCTGCTTCAGGGGACAGGTAATTCCCATCATTTTTGATGGAGATGGAAGTACTGTGCAGTAGGAAAAATACAGTTTTTAGAATTCATTGACAAGGGCAAAATATGAAAGGGATTTAGTAGTTCTTTATATGCACATGATAGAAATCTGTGCATAACAAAAAAGTAGGCATGTCTTTTGGCATACTTTTGCCAGCTTTACGGAAGAATAACAAATCTGTGATTGATAAACTGAAAGTGAATATAGTTATAAACGTATTTAAAGATATCTAAATACATTGCTGATAGAGCCATATCTTACACTGGAAATTACAATTATGCTAAATCATGAGCAATAATACCATGATAGGCCCTTCAAATATTGCTGGTTTGTGAGCTTCATGGAGGGACATCCTAGCATCTTAAAGCTTTGTATCACACCTGGAGAGAGGGGGCATTCCTCTCTGGTTTACAGGAAAAACAAACAAACATGGGAATCACAAAGATTTTACAGCCTTCCTGCGTATTATAAAAGAATATGCTTGTCTAAATATCCTTGATGAGAGAAGGGCACAGATTTCCAGACATCAAGCAAATTAACTCCTACGTTAAATATCATACCTGTTTCAAGTGCATGTTCCCAGGTTTCCAAATTAAAATCTTTTTCTTGTCATTCACTCTAGTTAAGTCAACTATTTTTGTCCCTGCCATTGGATTTTTTTTTTTTTAAGATGTGAGTTTTTTTCTGTACTAAACCTACTCTTCAAGAGTCATTTTAGGTAGCTTGATCTTCAGATAGTTTCTCAGTCCTTGGTTAGCGTACTGGTACTGTCACCATTTAGCTTCCCTAGGGAAGATGGATGTGAGTTCCCATAGGGATATTTGTTTTAGCTGATATCTGCCCATACTTTATCAGAGCTATAGTAAGTCATTTTCTCACTTCTAAGTTGCTTGAGAGTTACACTGGTACTTCTTGCCAGGATTTGGCAAAAAGATAATGCAAAGCACTTGCATAAAACTTAATAGGCAAAGCGTTTTGTTGTCATTCAAATTAAATTTAAATGTCTAAAGGCTAATATTGGTAATTTCTCCCCCTAAATCATATGACATTTTGATTTCCACTTATTTGCATTTTGGTTTTGGAACTGTCAAGGTTCACACCCTTCTTGCTTTTCTTTGTAACCATGACAACTACAAACTAACTTTTTTTCTAATGAAAGCCAAGACTTGTGCAATGATCTATAGAAGACAGAATTTAAAAAAAAAATACTTTACAACTTATGGTTTACAACTGACCATGCCAAATAACTATTGATTTAAACAGGCCAGTGAAAACTTTAAAACCTGATTCATAGGTGTCCATGTGATCTTATAATCTTACGGCTAATGCACAGGGCTGAGGTCCGCTAGTAATGTTTCTCTCCTCTGAAATAGTCCCCCCCATAGATTTCAATATATTCCTCTAAAACTGAGTGCTCTCTGAAGGAACGAGATGACTTTCTATCAATCAAGGAAAAACAGAGGAAAAGAGCCGTTTATTGATCAACAGGTAGAACCAGGCTCACCCGATTCCCGTTCCTGTGCATTTAACAGCAAAGCCACGCTCACGAGTAATGAACATCTTGCCCGCCAGAACTGTAACTACCCCTGAATGTATTCATACCATGCTCAGGCTGGAACCATGAACTGGGAGAGTTACCAGGTATTACTGCTGGTACTGACAGCAAAAATAACAGTATAGGATTGCCCTGCTTACTTATTCAAGGCTGGTTTCCCGATTCATGTGAGTTAACTTATGTGGCCAGGTCAGGAAGAAGGGGAAGGAATTTGATCGGGATTTTTTGATTTGTTTGAGCTAATTTGGATTTCTTCCATGGAACTGAGTCTTGAAATCTGCAAGTCTCTGGGAGCATCCAGAATCTGCTGCGTGAAATGAAAATGGAACATATTTTGCATCTTGGAATACTAGTCTTTTGGATTTCAACTGTTTTAAGACAGTGTTTGCATTTTTCTGTACATCTAACACAACATGTCACTCATACTCAATACGTAGCACATAACAAGGCAAGATCTAGAAAACCCAGAGGAGAAACAACCAGGAATTATTGCTCTTCAGGCTCCAAGAAGTAAATGTTAACTGAAGAGAATAACAAAACTAAGAAGAGCGAGCTTGGAGAATGCACTTAACTTAAATTCTAATCTGTTGTTTGTTTGCTTCCCCTGAATTTCAGACAGCAGTTCTATTTTAAAAAAAAAAAACAGCCTCTTGAAATGTTCATTTTACAGTTAAGCAAATACACTGCAGGACGTAAATTAACCCCACTCCAAATTAGCTTGTTTTTCTGCTTGTTGAGTATCAGTTCAGATTTATTTGCAATGGACCAAATTCAACAAAGTACTTAAGCACGTGCATAACTTTGATCATGCAAGCAGCCCCGCTGAGACTCTTCACATGCTTAAATATATGTACACAGTTAAATAATTTGCTGAATCAAGACGTACTTAATTTTTTCCTCAAGAAAGCGTTTGCAGAGACAATGTTGTTTTATTCTGACCATGAAGAGTTTACTGCAAATACATGACACCGAAAGCTGCGCTGATTACGTGTAACTGGTCACACAGAGCTGTTTCTGTTCTCAATGAGCCTGATTTTATAGTCTGGATTAAATTTAAAGAGCCCACCGAGACATTGGATTTCTCAAGGTGAAATGACAGTGGAAAGGGCAGCGGTAGCTGAAGAGAGATCAAGGAGAGGAGGAAATTAAGGAACCTCAGAAACATTCTCTTCCTGGTTTTGGTCAAAAAGGCGTAATTCTTGGCAAACTGACATAACCAAAAGGCACGTGGGCCTATTTTCTCCTTTTTGTCCTCATTAAGAACATATGTGTACGACTCCGTGTGTGCACAGCCGTGTGGTGTAAGGAATTCCCTGTGCAACGCTCAGCGCTAGCATCGAAAGGGCGTCTCACTCCTTTCCTGGGATACTTTAATCACCTCTTTGGCAAAAAATGAAGCAGGATCTTTATGGTAAATCTGCCTTCCAAAACATCAACCAGTGATACAGATCCTAAAGCATTTCTGGCTACATCCTCAAGATTTCCACATAATGTGAGGACATGCTTAAATGTTTTACTGAATTAGAGTCCCTACCCTTCCCCAGCGAAGGAAGGATTGACTGATGGTGAATAAAACACAAATTATTTAGGATTACACGTAATGTAACTACACCAGGGAACAATTGGGGCGGGCACTGAGAGCGAGGAACCGACTGCCACAGCACAGACACCCGACAACGGCACAAAGTCGTGTCCTTGGCTGGTACAATTCAGCATCGCTTCGTAATATATTCCTCGCCAATTTTCTGGGGAAACAAGGCATGTTGTTCATTCAGCTCAAAGAGCAACTAGGCTGCTATGTTATGTGGGGGTGGGGGGGTGTATTTGTACAGTTTTAGCCCTATTTTATGGCTGGATTTGAAGCTGATTTCCCCCCATTACTTCTTAAATGCCCATTGTAATCTTCCCTGTTGGAGATAGCCTGGGTTAAATTCTACATGCTTACGCAATCCCAGCAATATAGAGATTTGATTTTCTCTTTTTGCTACCACACCACCTTCTCAAAGAGTTCAATTTTTTCATGTGAAAGATCACTCTCAAAAATGTATTTGATGCCCTCCCTGGACATACTGTCTTACCAACCTGTGCAAAAATTACTTTGAAAATTTCACAAACATTATTTTGAAGCCCCAGAACTGTGTTCTCTTTGATGCCTTCACAACTGAATTACAAAAGGGAAACAGGAAAAAGAAGACATTCAAATATTAAAAATGCCAATGCTCTTTCTAACCACAAAAGCTGTCAGAGCCAGCAAGTGAAATACCATGTCAATAGTGAGCATAAACGTTTTATGCCTTGTTATGCATGTTCTGAACACCTCCACCAGAAATGTCTTAATTATGGCCATTAATTTCTCCTCTATAAAAGGGTGATTCTGATTCACTAATGTCAACTTTCTAACGGGAAATTATATAGCAAGTGTACAAAAACTATTTGTTGGGTTCGAAAAATTAATTGGCAAGCTAGCTTTCAATAGAAAATGCGGCGTTTGAGGTTCTGGCTCCCAGTCCTGCCGAACACCTGGAGCAGCAAACAATACAAACTCAACGACTTATCAAGTACGTGTTTTCAGTAAACCATTAACTCCTTGAAAAAGGCTTTTCTCCTTCTAGCAATAACTTCCCAGGTCATAGAGTTTCAATAGTTTCCCAGATCACTAGCCTTCCTTTGTAAGAGTCCCTGAGAAGCCCGGATTTTGAGACAGGATCTTCCCTGAGTTTTACAGCTCCTGTTGCGTTTACAGGCTTCGTGGAAAAAAGGAAGCAGCGGTATTCTGAGCACAGTACTTCTTGGGATTTTTACAGGAATATGTCGGTAAATATTTGCAACAGTCTACCTGGAAAACACATCCCTTTTTCCTGCTTGTAAGTTGTCTGCTGACACTCTTGAAAGCCATAGCAAAAAATACTTAGTGCAAACTAATCTCATCCGGTAGGTTGGAGGAGAACTGATCATCAGCGCCATTCCTTTCTCCTGGAGCTATCCCTCCAGTGTTGGGTTTTTCCAGTTTAAGGTGAAGGGTTGCGTGCGTAGCCGACTGCATAAACCACATGCTCCTCAACAGATTCACCTAATCTTTGCAATTTCTTCCTAACCATACCTAATTTCATGTTGTGCTTAAGGTCTTTCTCACAGACTGCTTCATACCTCTTCCTGTCTAAAAGAACATAAAAAGGCATAGATCCAGGTCAGAACTAGAAGTGACGGCCTTCTGCATCCAGGAGACTTTTTCATCAGGAACTTTGCACCTTGCCAGGTGTGCTAACAAAAAATATACCCAGTGGTATAAAGCCATGAAGGAAGATCTGATCATAACCCAAGATCCAGACCCACTAGAAGAGTATACGTTTGTGGAAACATACCCAAACCCAAGTCTTGCAAATATTTATATGCTTGCATTCAAATTGAAGCATGTACACGCTCTTGAAAACATTCTTCATGTAGCATCAATGTAAAATCACGTGGAAGCAAAATCCTGCTCCCATCTCAAGTATCAGGACTTAAAGATCCCACCAAAAAATCAAAAAGAGAAAGCATGCTCCACTGAAAAGCCCACAGGAGGGATGGTAAGAGAATATTGTTAAAATGGTGACAACACAAACAACAACAACAAAGTTCTCTTGATGAGACCCTTCTTTAAACGACCAGCACATGCTGATGGCTGAACGTGGTGCAGAGGCAGTTTTGAGGCCATCAGCCCAGGGAACGACTACTGCTGTCATGGTAGCACACATGGAGAGCACACCCAGCCCAAATGGTCACAGACTGAAAAAAACGTGAATCACAGCTCCGAAGTTCATTTTCCAATAGGTTTGGGGATTTTTAAAAAAACGGTCATTTTTCCTATTCCAAGTTGCATAAACACAAAACTGATTAAAACTTCTTACTCAAAACTTTCTGCCCAAAATAGCCGTCTGCTTAGGAGTCTTTGCTGCTCTGAGGGTTGTTTTGGTTTGTTTTTTTTTTTCCAGGGAATTTTCCATCATCACAACCCAAAGCAGAAACAATAGAAAACACTGACTGCCGGCTTTCCACGTTTCAGTTAAAAATAAGCACCAAATGCATTCTTGCTTATTCCAGAAACAATAGAAAAACCTAAGCGAAAACAAACAAAAAAAAACCCCCACCACGTCTATGCCCCAGCCAGGGTTCTCACTCTTCGTCCTCCTCTGGGACCGGCGCTCTCCCCAGCTCCGGCCNAAATAAGCACCAAATGCATTCTTGCTTCTTCCAGAAACAATAGAAAAACCTAAGCGAAAACAAACAAAAAAAACCCCCACCACGTCTATGCCCCAGCCAGGGGTCTCACTCTTCGTCCTCCTCTGGGACCGGAGCTCTCCCCAGCTCCGGCAGCTCTCCCTCGGGCGGGACGCCCCGGCTCCCTCCCGGTGTGGGGGCTCCCTGCCCGCACCCCACCCCCCCCCGGCAGAGGTGCCTGCGGGCAGCCCCGTTCTCCGCGGCCCACCCTGAACTCCCACCGCCCCCGGCAGCACTCGCTGCCCCCCGCAGGCTTTATCGGCCGGTCCCAGGGACTCGGCCAGGGGGTGGGGGGGTATTTTTAGGCAAGGCTGTAGCGCCTCTCCTTTAAAACGCTGCTGTCACTGTCGCCGCTTGCTTCGCTGCCTGCCCGCTCGCCCTCCCGCCCCTCGGCGGCGGTGGGGAAGGACGCGGTACGGACGCGCCCTCGCCCGGAGCGGCGGCGGGGAGCAGCGACGGCGCTGGCGGCGGGGGGCAGCGGGCGGCTGCGGCTTTAAGAGCTCCCACAATGCCGTGCTGGCGTCCCAGTTCCGTTACATGTCTCTCCCGGTGAAGGGGAGTGAGGGAGAGGCAGGAAGGAGGCGGGGGCGGCCGCTTCGGGTGGAGGACACCCACGCGCGGCTGGGCGAGAAGGCGGCGGTGGTGGCTGCTCGGCGGGGCCGGGGNGCGTTGTCGACTCTCCCGTTCCCCCTTACGCGTCTCCCCTGCCCGCTCGCACTCGCTCCTGTCCTTTCGCTTCTTCCTTCGCCACTTCCCCAGCTCTCTCCGGCTTTTCCTCTCTGCTGGCATTTTGTCTTTCTCCTTCTTTCGGGCATCGTGTGGAAAAGTAAAGGATATTTCTC